>JAOTQE010002114.1:0-11391 GCA_025631205.1 Nesometra sesokonis
GGGTGGGCCAGCAAAAAAGTAAGGGTGGGTGTTATGATGACTAAAAACAGTATACTTTTTTTAGAGGCTTAGGGTGGGTGGCAGGTTAGAATTAGGCTGGGTGGAAGGTCTTAAAATAAGCTTTAGGGTGGGTGAAACATTTTTAGGGTGGGTGGCCCCGCCCACCTCCACCCTGCATAATTACATCCATGTATACATGACAGTGCAGATGTAATTATGCTGATTTTCCACCCACCCTAAAGCTTATTTTAAGGCCTTTAATTCTACCCTGTCTAATTTCAACCTGCCAGCCTACCCTAAGCGTTTCACAAGGTAGAAATACTGTTTTTAATCACATTACCACCAACCCTTAAGTCGGGCACTCGCTGCATCATACGACAGTCGCACGACTAAACCGTTGCTCCCTGTGTGTGAGTGGTTTCCAGAGGCAATGACAGACTCGTCGGCCAACCTTTTTTCTAGTGATTTCTCTATTGAATCACTAAAAAACCGTCGGCTGAGGAGTAAGTGACTGTCATCGTGTCTGGAAACCACATTCACAGGCAGTGATGGTTTAGTCATGCTACCATCGTACAATTGTCGCACGACGCAGTGCGTACCCGGCTTTACAGTACATTGTTGCTGCCCACTCTTGGATCTTTTTAGCTACATCTATGACAAGTGATGGTCATTTAAACAGATAAAATTAGTTTAAAATTGTCAACTAAATTGTCTGTTTTACGGTAATAATGTACAATTAGAAAAAACATTTAAATTTTAATGTCATTCTATTTTGTAGTATTTATTAATTGTACATAACATGGTTGTTAAATTTTTGTGACAGATTTTTATTAGAGAGTGCTCTTCGTGCTGGAAAACTGTGTCTAACTGTCTTTAGGAAAAGTAAACGCAAGGCTCCGGCCCCACCACATGTGTTGGTCGAGCCCAGCTCCATGGTCGGTAAAAGGGACATACAAAATTGGATCGAGAAAAACGATGTTGGAGGACGAGTAATGGTTGATTGGAGTCAAGAGCATGCTGATCAAAATAATGAGAATTTTCTGTCACCTTATGGAACTAGTGGAACATTTGAGCGTAATCAGGAAAAGCGCTTGTCCGGAACAAAGCGACGACGTGATCCTCTAGGAAATATTGAAGATTTTGAAGATACGATTGAACATCAACAGTCGGATATACCCCCAATGAAAACTGTCAAAATTGAAGGGACAATACCTCCGCAATCACCACAGAAAGTTGTTAGGACTGATTCCATTCTATCAAACGCAACTCAAATTGCAAAGAAAAAGGTAAAGTTGTCTAACCTTTCTTGTAAATTTTATTTTTTTGTTGTCATAAATGTGATCAGGGGCGGATTGCTATAAACGGTCTTTAGACAGTCTTAACCTTAAGATGTCTATAATTGTGACATCATGCACGGTCTTTAATTATAAACCATTGCTATACCGCGGTCTTAGCAGTTAGCGGTCTTAAATATTAAAGCCTGCTTGGAGGAGGCTATAAATGGTGTTAAATCACTTACAAAGTGGCATCAGCATTATTTTATCTTGAAACGCCTGTATTAATAAATTGTAACAACTATAATTGTTTAAACACACCATATTATGAAATTAAAACTTGCATAAAATTTTCTTTAAAAAATCAAACATGATGTGGCACAAGAATTATCTAAAATAACACCCCAGGTATTAAAAATAAAAACAATTCTAGTTTTGTCATTGTTATCGCTGGTCATAGTAAGGTTTTTTGAGTTATTCTGTTTTGACAGATATTTTCACATACAGAAGGCATCAGCTTCAGTTGATAAGAGTTAAAAGAAAGTGTAATTTTGTTACCCTTTTGCAGTTTAAAATCACTCAAAGAATTGAATAATAGAAAACACCCAATAAGAGTGTTTTTTATTAATATCTAATGTTTTCGTTGTGCGATTTACTGCAAAAAAGGCTTGTGTGGGTTTAAGTACTGCAACCACCCTGTATAATAAATCCTTCACATGCACAAAAAAAAAACAAATTGAAGTTTTGTGAATCAAACACCCCCTAACTACAAAAGGAAGTTTAAGCACTCAATATTTATTTGAAAGGAACTTTCACAGTCGGTGAATTTCACTTACAAATAACTATAAGAGTGATAATATGCATGCTTTACTATGATGAGCCAATTTTGTTTGTATAAATAGTTTAAATAACCTGAGTAAATACCATTGTGAAATAATTGAACCATTTATTGATTCCATTTCCAGAATTATTACTGCGTAACACATATGATACTATTTTACTTTTCACCTACAGTATTCATAATCCATAAATAGATTTATCCATTTCATAGATGAAACAATTTGTTTACATTACAAATTATACCTTTTAGAATTTTTGATTTGCTTGCCACTTTGCAGATACTTCATGGTTTAGGTTTGTTTATACAAACGATCAATGAAATGGATATAAATTAGTTATTTCTCTAGAAATTACTATGTGAGGTGTCGTGACAAAATGAGTCGTGCTGTACGTCAGGTCATTTTGAGATATTCACAAAAATAGACAGATATACTTTCACAAAATTGAGATTTCTGTTATTTTGTTAAGTTTGGTGATTAAATTTTATGATTACATTCTTCCTGTTTATGTTTATATACAATAAACATGTTTTTGAACTACATTTTGTAAAGGCTGTTTTTCAAAATCAATGAAAACACATACAGGAAGTCAACAGTTGTTTATCTTTAAAAATCGATTTTCTCCAAGTGTGTTTTCATACACATGTTTTAAAATGATTTTTCTCTGGTTATACTGAAGCTATGAACCTCATTTAAAAAACAATTTAAAACTTATATTCTCTTCTATCCAAATATAACAATAACTCAATTTTGGTTTTCTGTACAACACGACTAATTTTGTGGTGCACCTCGCATATTTCCTTGGGTATAGTACCGAAGAAAACTATCATCAATATACTGATGATCTTTGTGTTGTGAGGTTTTCCCAAGGAAAATCCCAGATTATAACTTGTGTCGATAAGATCTAGCCTAAACAAGTTAATGTCTTGTTTTCTAAAAAAATTCTCCATGTTCGTACTTCTGTTATAAATAAACAGTGCCCTCAGCGATTAATATAGCATGATGCATCTTCTTCATGGTCTTCATGTTGTGTGAAGATATTCACTAAACTTGTTGCATCACACACTACATGACGTCATCAAAATTTGCTTACACACGCACATCATCGGCTAAACAAAAAGTTAATTCATTGTGTCACACAATGTTCAGTACTGTACTTGATACATCGGTAGGCATGGGTGCTTTGGACTTGGTGCTCCCATTTAACCTCAGTGCCTTAAAAAATTGTTAATCATTAAGGCCATTTCTGCGCCGGTGCCCCTTATTCTCAGTAATAATGAAGATGCAATTTGTAGAAAATGGCCTCTGGTGCCCTGTGTATGCTATCTATACAGTTCAAAGTCAGCCAAAAGTGGCCTTGCCTCTACAAATCTCAAATTCGAGGCCTGGTAATGTATGTCTAGAGTCTGAGGCAGTTTAACTGTGCTGGCATATGAAGGGAAAGTACCCTTTCACAAAAAAACAGGCATTTGTGAATTAACGCAATATTCCAGTTTCACAGTTTAGTGTGAAAGAATTAGGCTTAAGCTTAAAAGCAGGACGATTCTGATCAAGCTTGGCAAGATTTGTAGGAAAACTGTGTCATCATTTGAAGGTTGCCCTTGGAACTATTTGCAGTGCATTTAAAGATATTAAAATGCAATCAGCTTGTTCATGATGCCAAGCTTATGTCTTAACAAAATCTTGCTCGAGGCCTTCCTCCTGACTATTAAAGATGGCTGCTTAAAATTTCATAAACTTCCGTTCAAAATTAATAAAAATTCCTTGCAAGTTGGTCAATGAAGTTTGATTTTTATTCTGCCGTACTGTATGTTACATAATTCCTTTGACAGTGATCGAGTTCACTTTTAAAGTTAGTCAAACATACAATAAATATTATTTGAAAGTTTTTGTTTCTGGAAATTTCAAGGGCGTATCCAGGAATTGAAGGAGGTCCTCAAACGCCCATCAGATTTTGCCTAGCTAAAAAAATCTTTATCTCCTGTTTGGCGAATTTTACTGGTGCCTTCCTTGACTGTACACTACAGTACCTTTTCTATGACATTACAGTCGACCTTCTCATTTACAAACTTCTCATTTACTAATACTATTCTCTTATTTACAAACACTATTTAGCCAGTTAGATCATTAAAATAATGGCTAATTATGTAATCATCCAATAATTTGTCGATGATAATTCTTTTGTTTTTGCATTTTTCTTCACCTAGTTCATTTAAACAGAACATTACAACAACCAAGATAACAAAATAAACACAAATAAGTGTTTTGCGAGCCTTAGATTATCAGTTTTCATGAACCTTCTCATTTACGAACCTTCTCATTTACAAACACCTTTCAGACCGAGGGGTGTGTAAATCAGAAGGTTGACTGTATGGTGCTTTTACTCACAAGGGGAAGGGGAAGGATGGAGGGGTGCTCATTTAGTCCATTTAGTCTAACAGTAGGACTTTAAAGGGTTGATGAATTTTAATTTTTACAGTTTGTTCTGACGAAAACAGTGATGCTTACTTTCTGGAGTAAATATTTGTTGGTGATTAAAGAAGTACATGCAGAGATTCTTTCTATTGTGTTTACCAAAATCCTTGTTTGTTACACCTCTGTTCTTAGCAAAGGCCTTGAGGCAGTAACTGGCTGGGGGTGATGTGTGTACATTGAGTTTCAATGTATATTCTAACTTCAAGTATTGCTAGATATTGGATGCTCTTAAAACTGTTTTGCAGAAAAACGCTTTAATGCTGCCTTTATAATATCCATGGGCAGTTTTGTGATTTAGTGGGGGCTTAATTCCAGATTTTGGTTTTGACAAAATAATAAAAAAAATAAAAACCTGCTTGCATAGGTCTGCGTTACTTCTTAGGAGTCTCTATATAAGGCAACTGTGCATCTACAGTAATAGTCCCTTGTCATTATTTAACCAAGAACACATTTTTCGAGTCATTTTTTTTTTTGGGTGGTGTGGGGGTGGGTTTAAGCCTGTTAAGCCTTGAAATCTGCCACTGCTATCAATAATTATTATGATGCAAATGACACTGAAGATTTCAGAATTTGGTTAAAGGTGTATTCTCATTTGAATTGAAAATTCATCAATTAATTAACTTGTTCGTATTAATTTGAACATTTAAACTTAGGAACTTGAAAATAGAAGTTTATTGAAAAAATTATTTATTAAGCTGACCAGTTTGAGGTTTCAGCCTTTTGATGTATTTTTTTAAATCTAAATTTCTAGTGCCATGGATGGTAATAATAATGTATTCTGATTTTGGAAGAATAACATTTAACATTGGTTATATTAGAGGGACATTCAACAAATACTAGTGTATGTTACTCCATGTATCTGACCTCCTAAATTCGCC
The DNA here is from genome assembly GCA_025631205.1 of Nesometra sesokonis. Taxonomy (NCBI): domain Eukaryota; kingdom Metazoa; phylum Echinodermata; class Crinoidea; order Comatulida; family Antedonidae; genus Nesometra; species Nesometra sesokonis. The sequence goes on from JAOTQE010002114.1 coordinate 5,467, forward strand.
CGTAATAGTTATCTTCACTGCTCATGTGCAAATGATGCAGATGACATGTAACGTTTCCTTTTTTTTAAGCTGAAGGTTGATACCCACCTGAATCCACCACTGGAATTTAAATTAATCGTAGAAAGAATTTTTATTAAATATATGATAATTTGTTTTTTTTTCTTATAGAAACGAGAGGTAGTTAAAATGCATTTAGTCAAAGGGGAAGGGGGACTTGGAATCCAGATTGCTGGGGGTAAAGGGTCAAGAAAAGGGGATATTGGTATTTTTGTTGCTGGGATTGATAAGGACAAGGCTGCTGAAAGGTAAGTTCATGGTTATGTTTCTATTTTAGTTTAGAGAAGGTCAAGTTTACCTGCAGTATGTTATGTGATAGCTGTTACTGTAAAGCCATGGACTCACTGCGTTCAGGGGCGTTGGAACGTTTTTATCTTAGGGGGGGACGAGGTTAAATTTTGCTCAGCTACCAAGCCTGGTTAGAAATTGATGAGCAAAAAAAAAACGTTATTGCCTCTAAATGGTCGTGAAATTTTCGGGGAACTGCCCTCCCCACGAGTTATAACTGGGGGGAAGCATCCCCATTCCCCTCTTCCGCCGCCCATGACTGCGTTGTGCGACGGTCATAAGACAACCGCAAAACTAAACCGTCGCTCCCTGTGTGTGTGTAGTTGCCAGACGCGATGACAAGTCTTTACTTATCGGCCAACGGTTTTTTATGATTCAACAGGGAATTCACTAAAAAAAACTGTTGGCCGATGAGTAGAAGACTGTTATGACACAGTGAGTCCCCGGATTAAAACAACGAAAGTTTGAACATTAATAACAAGAGCGATCGCTCACCGGGTCTGAGCTTCCGCTGCGGTTTATGGGTGGAAAAGCATTCTTCCATTACTCTTGCACTAGTAGTCGCATGGATTTAACATTCTAAGTTTTTTTGGTAGATTTTGCAGGAAAATAATTAGAATGTTGATTCAAACACAGTTAAATGTAAAAAAAATAAATAACTCTATGTGGTGGGATTCAAATTCATGACCTTTGCTTTTGTAGAAAGATAATGTTAAGTGGTGTCTAACCGACTGAGCCACATATACACTTGATGAAATTAGCCGTATTTTATACTACTTTTTTGTTTTGTATGGGACACCCTGAGATGTAACTTAACAAAAAAATTAATTAAAATGTTTGTTTTTTTTTAAGGGATGGAAGACTCCAAAAGGGAGATGAAATCCTAATGATTAATGGATTTAACTTGATTTGTGTGACACACACCGAGGTCGTGGAAATCCTACGAAATGCGGGAAATGTTGTGCAGCTTGTTGTTGCACGTAAGGTAAGTTTCAGCATCACTGCTCTCCAGACACTACATGTGGTGCACTGTTTTATGTAAAGCATGTATTCCTGTTGTACATTAAGCCCCGTTCACACAGAAAATACCCCAATGTTACCATAAACATGCCGGCATTATTGCCGGTCTAAACCCTTTCACACAGAAGGTCGAATTCCGCTAATATGACAGTTTCCTCTGTGAAAGGGTCTGAGCGAAAGGCGTAAAATTGACAGACTTAAATAGAGGTTTCCAACTTTGACCTTTGTTTAGTTATGCTTCACATCGCTTGCAGGCATTACACTGTTAAACCTTTCATACACATCTGGCGTAAGGTAGTGACGGTAGTGTAATGGTAATGGCTGGTATTCTCGAAAGTTAGTCCAGGACTAACCCTAGAACACCACTAGTTGATCCTGGACTATCCATAAAGCTGGTTCCGCGGCAGACAAAATTTAGAATGCCTTCGTCCAGGGTTTATAACTGGATAAACGTTGGAAACCTTTGAGAAAACCATAGTCAGTTAGTCCCAGATTAAATCTGAATTTAGTCCTGGACTAAAAAGTTAGTCCACTTTCGAGAATACCAGCCTATGTGTCTACGGTCTGAAGTGGTCTAACGAATGCTAGCACTGTGCCGGCATTGAAGGGAAAGTACCCTTTCACACAAAAGCCGGCATTCGCGAATTACCGCAATATTCCCAGTTTACAGTTCTGTGTGACAGGGGGTTTAATATTCCAGAAACACTGATTTGAAATGGCTTTTTGAATCGTTATAAGAAAGTTAAAAATTTAAAGATAAAATTCAAATTGCGCAGGACCGCTAAATTTCTGCTATTTACTACACTGTACAATTAGAGCCACTGGTCCTGTGTACAGCATGGCTCATGTGCACATTAAGGAACGCAGTGCACTCTTCGGAAAATAGTAGGGATTTTCTTCCGGTGTACTACCCAATCACCACCAGAAGCCCTTTTTAAATCTCACCTTTTCCAGCAATATTTTTCATAGTTTTTCCTGCCTGGTTAATTTGAATGTAAAGCCTGTTTTTCTGTCGATCGTTATAAAATCGGCGTTTTGAAACGGCGTTTTAAATCGTTATAAAGAAGTTAAAAAATTAACGATAAAATATAAATCACGCTGGACCGCTATGTTTTCGCTATTTACTATGCTTTGCGCAACTAAATTCGTAAATATTCGCGACCAATTAAAATCGGAATAAAACAGATTTAACGAGCTTTTCAACTTCAATTTTTATATATTTGTTAGATAATTGTGTATTTTATGTTCTGAAGCAAGTTACAACTCCCGAAAATTTAGTAAACAAAATGTGTGATTTATTTCTAGGCCCAAAACAAGTAAATTCTTGCCGCGGGCAATGTTGCTTTGCGAACACCCAAATTTAACGATCCAAATCATCAAAGTTGAACGCGGTTTAGCTTTTTTAACTTTTTTTAACGTCGTAAGTGACCCCTTTTTCTGTAAAAGTATCGTTGTAAAAATGTCATTTTTCAAAATTAACGATCGAAAACGCCAATTGAAATCGCCATTTTTTGGGATTAACGATCGACAGGAAAATAGGCTTTAAGGGCATTGAGGCTTTAGCAAAATGCACTATATTAAGAAACACTTATAATTATTATTATTATTATTATTAAATAAGTCCACTTCAGACTTGGTGGTGTTTCACAACACCGAATAAATCATATCAAATCATGCATCAAAAACATTCTCCAAACTTCATTTCGCGAGCCCAGATTAGTCTATTAGCATACACCAAATGCAGTAATTCACAAACTACCTATATAGTACTTCCTTTAAACACCATTTGACATAAGTATTTGAATTTTAAGAAAATTTTGTAAGCATGTTACAGTTAATATAATTATGGAATAATATTATAATTTTAACACCGTTTTGTAAATGTAAAAATGGAAAAGGTCAAGCCGCTGATGTCTTATAGGGTCATATGACACTACTACCACATATGCGTGTTAATTTTATACAGTGGCTATTGTTACACCAGTCGTAATCACATTCCTGTAGGCTATCCTTATGCCACTTTAAAACGCATGCGCACTTAGGTTTATATTGGACATTGGCAAATTCACAAAACAGTCGCGACTGTGTAGGCTAGACTTAGGCTCACGCGGTGCAATCTCAAATGGTCAGTTTCAGCGGTTTCTGGCATGGCCATTTATAAACAAGGATGCATTGTGAAAACAATTTACATGATAAAGGTATCATTTACACTACCGTAGTTATGTAAATTTGGCCATTATTTTGGCTCCCATTAGTTTGCAGTCAGCCTCAAGCTGTTATTTGTGGATATTCACACGTCAGCTTGCTACCGATCACCGACCCGTGGAACAGTGTTCCTGCTTAAATCCAATGGTATGGCGCGCGAAATGGGCAACACATTTTCAAAAGGAGAGAAATTTCAAATCATGCCAACACTGATTTTGATACCTTTTATTTTCCCCAACCCAATTTGGTTATGGATTGCCACACCCAAAACTGACCATTTGCGATTGCACCGTGTAGGCCTAGGCTAGTATACACGGTACGATTGTTTTGTGAATTTGCCAAAGTCCAAAATAAACCTAAGTGCACGTGTGTTTTAAAGTGGTGTAAGAATAGCCTACAGGAATGAGATTATGACTGGTGTAACAATAGCCGCTGCGTTAATTTTATTCTTAAATACAAAAAGTAACTACATGCACAAATCGTGTGCAGACAGTGTATATGGAAATGGTTTATACATTTGAACAAAAAAACATGATTGATACAATGTGAAGGACAATTTCAAATTTATTATAAATCATTTTAAAATGCGTGTCGTGTTGTTTTTAAACTATCTATATCCTAAGCCTTTATGTCTACAAATACCCTTCATTTGCTCATTGGCAGGTTATGCAAATTCATACTTCAATATAAATTCACTATAGGCACAGCAGAAAATATGTTACATGTAATATTATATCTATGGTTTCTGATCTTTGTCTCTGATAGTCATGACTCACTACGTGTACTTTTGTGTCATTTCAACTGAAATTATACTGCGGAGTGAATGGTTGAACATTGCATAAAATTCAATTATGTATTTAATAATAAAACTGTTATAAAATGATGTATATTAGATATTTAAACATAATATAAATTAAATTATGATAAAAGTATTAGAGTTTTCTGTGAATGATTCATCTACAGTACTCTACACATTAGGAAATGTAAAATCTCAAAAATGCTTCAATGTTTTCATTTTTAATTATTATATTTTAAAATATATTTTTATGATCTTAGGTCGCAATTGCACTTGAGTTTTTCTGTAAAATTAAGCTGTAGTACTGACCCACAATAAATTCTTTATCAGCATAACCCTTTGAAAAAAATAACACCCTCTGACTAGGTACAGTAGGTTTACCAGGTTAAATGTGAGGTCTCGCCACAAAACGAGTCGCATCGTAGGTGAGATCAAATTTAAATAATCACCAAAATAGGTCTGATGTCAGATTTTTGAGAAATTTAGTTTTAATCAATTATGAGTACTATGGTACTTAAATTTCATTATAATATACTTTTTAAGTCAGTTTTCATGCAAGAAAGTGTCATTCAGGCAGATTTTCTGAGATTGATAGTCTTTTGTTTCTTTATTTTTCAATAGATTTATGGGTGATTTTCTCAAAACCAAGTTTCCATGTCTGAAAACTTCAAATGCTCATATCTTTGGATTTACGTATCCAATAAATGTCTTTTAAAGTTTCTATTACAGCTTACATTATGCGCTATTAGAGGGTACCAATAACTCAATTTTTGATTTTCCTACCATGAGACTCACTTTGTGGTGAGACCTTACAAATAGTAATGAAATCTACCTAAAACCACCTAGTAAGGTAGTATAATTATCTTGTACGTTCATGTTATTAATGCCTTAAGGTCATCAATTAATTGTTATGATGTCAGTTCTAATTACTTAATTAATTAATGTGAAGGATTTCTTAAAAATAATGGCCATATTTTCCGGTGTGCTTGTAAAGCATTGCTGATCAATCCTAGTCCCTTGTTATGGTAGTTTTTATAGTGTTAGCCCCAACTACAATTATCTACCAACCATGCTAACAGAGTTTTTTTTAAAGTATAAATTATTAAAAAAGAAACAACAGGACTTTTTAATATCATTACTACAATCCGTATATTTTTAATATAGAAAAATGTGGAAGATAAAAAGCCCAATTTGTTTTTGTATTGCCCAACCTTGACCAACTTACATATCAGGTTTTTACCTTTTAAATAATTATTTTATACTCCCATTTTGTTTGCCTAAATACATACAGTTATTCTGAAAATGATAAAATACAAAGTTTTCCAACCAAAAGATGCATATCAGCAATGCCAAAAAGTATTATTGACAAAACAAAATAAGTTTCAGAAAATACAGTAAATAAAGTAAACTAATTTAAAAAAAAATTCCCAACCAAACAACCCAAATTTGAAAACTGTGCTGGGGAAGCAAATGTCGAAATTGCACACGCGCAATCTTTCATAGAAGTTTCAAATTTATCAATAAATGAAAGTAAATTTAATCCAAATCTAAAGACATTG
>JAOTQE010002125.1:0-11391 GCA_025631205.1 Nesometra sesokonis
AAGTACGCTGATTTAAAAAATAAATGTTGTCAATTTTCTAGATCTTTGGCGGCCATTTTGGATTTCAAAATGGCCGCCATTTTAAAACTAAAACGTTTTGTAACTTATTTTTTCATGATTTTAGTGTCATTCCATCCAAATCTGACATTTTAAAATTCTCGGTTAGCGGCCATATTGGATTTTACAATGGCTGCCGTTTTTAGTTAATTTTAGAAACAATTATAACAGAAAATAACTTATACTTATTATCTTAAGCAAACCGATCTGGAATTGTCTGTTTTGAATGATAATAATGAAAAGATAAAATTTCAGTAATCATACAGGTGGCTAAAGCTAATTAATATGCAAATTATATACAATATGTAATTTAGTGGCCCCAAATTGTGAGACTTCCGTATCTCTGGAACTAGTGGTCATGAGTTGAATTTTCTTTTAAATTGTTTGGAAGATACATGTTGACACTAAAATCATGAAAAAGATACTGTGCGACCAAAGTTATGGGATGTCTTTGATTAAAATCCAAAATGGCCGCCAACGATGAAATCTAGAAAATGGACAACAATTATTTTTGGAATCAGCGTACTTCAAATGTGTTAAAAATGTTAAGTTTACACTTCCCCAAAAACTTCAACGAAGGTATATTTTGTGAAATGTTAAACCAGACTATATGAAGAGTATTAACCGACAGCGAGCTATTTGCGCGTGCGTGTTCCGTGTAAAATGGTTACTATGCAGAGAATAGCCTGGGTGACATCCGCGCGGATACGATCTACAGTCTATCATTGCCTTAGCAACGTGGAATTATCGAAAAAAAAAATCATCTAGACCTAGCCTTTTCTCGAAAGTTAGTCCAGGACTAACCCTAGAAAAGCACTAGTTGATCCTGGACTATCCATAAACCTGGTTCCTCGGCAGACAAAATTTAGAATGCTTTAGTCCAGGGTTTATAACTGGATAAACGTCAGAAACATTTGACAACACCATAGTCAGTTAGTCCCAGATTAAATCTGAATTTAGTCCTGGACTAAACTTAGTCGGCTTTCGAGAATACCAGCCAAAGAGTTCGATAATTATTAGGTTTTTTTTCCTATTCAACAATAAAACTTAAAAGATAACTAATCATGTTTATTATTTTAGAAATTATAAACAGGTAAATTTCCGAAGAAACTTGATTTTTTGAATGAATTTTGGAAGAAATTTTCCTTTAAATATTACGATTTTAACTATCAGCATAAAATGCACTCAATTTATTGTATTCACAATCTAAATTTTTACATTATTACCACCTGTGATGGATAATTTTGATGATTTCACTTGTTCCAAAGGCCTTCTCTTATGTGTGTAACACGTGGTGGTCACGCACGGTCATGAGTGCAATGTTGTTCCATCATGGAGTTATCGTATCGTAATTTTTTGCCGGTTCGGAATAATTTATAATAATGATAGGCCTATAAGAATATTTAGAGGCAAGAATTAAAACTATATATTGTTTAAAGGCCCATTACTCCCAAAGTCTAAAAATCAAAACATTCTAAATTTTGAATATAGACCTATTTTATTTACATTTATAAATATAATACTGATCCGTCATATTTATATCATTTTATAACTTCCAAACATAAAATGCAAATAAAAAAAAAATAACAGAATGTTTTGGGTGAATCTTAAAAAAAAGATAAGCGGATGAATCTGTATTTGTTTTGCAGTCTAAATCTAGTAACTAACGGCGAGCTATGTGCGCGTGCGCATGCGTGTCGTGTTCATAAAACAGCGTTAGCTATGGCGAGAATAGCCTGGGTAACAACCACGCGGATATGATCTACAGCCAACTAGTTTAGCAAGAAATATCAAAGGAGTCCTCTATAGCCTAGTCTAAAAGAGTTCAATAATTGTTACCCTTTTCTAATTGAGAATAAATCTAAAGAGGTAGGCTATGTAAGTAACTAACCATGTTTATTGTTTTAGAAATAATAAATAGGTAAATTTCCAAAGAAATTAATTTTTTTTGGGTAGATTTTGGAAAGATGCTTCTTTAATTATCGTCGTCAGATCATACTCTCCCGTCTGCCTTGGCCTTTCAAAATCTTTCCCCATTAGGCCTATGCATAATGAATTGTTGCCGACATAAAATTCTCGTCAGGAATTGGTTTCTAGACTTGCCCGAAATACAGTATTAGGTATTTCTTTGTTTATGAAGTGCGTTTTATCGTTTAACTCATTGGCACAGATGCATTCTAAAATGGTAAGGGGGAGGGGAGGTGAATGCGCAAGCGGAGGGATTTGAAGTGGAGGATCCCCTTCCATAGAACATTTTGTAAATATTATTAAGACTCGCGTTTATACATAGTATCTTGCGGCATACTTATTTTTTTTTAAATAGGCGTTATTTTCTATTTCAAGTTGAAGTTGTATTTGATAATGCATTTAAATATAATATTATACTAACAAAATTGAAATACCTACAGTAATTAATACAATTATGTCTGGACAAGCCAGATAATCTAGGAGGGTTTTAAGCCTGGATCCACCAGTAAATTATCTGTTAATAATTATGTTCAATCTGTAATACAGAGACTGTAACCCGCTCACCCTCGCCCAATTCATAATAGTAACACTCAACCATAAGTATTCAAAGACAAAAACAAGACAGGGACATAAAACGATACAAGGATGAAGAAAACAAAATAAAATATAAAATAGGACATTAAAACAATTGACAAATCTGGGAGTTCCGTTGAACTGTGGGAGGGGCGAGGCATCCCCACTCAAGATATGTGGGGGCCGTTCCCCTATATCTGCGCCGGTGGTTAAGGTATAACAGTTCATCTTTATGGGACGCAGAAAATTTTGATTTTACGAATAAAAGGTCCTAAGTCGAATCGCCTTTTTACAGCAACATGAACCGATTTATATCCCGTGGGATCCTCGTCTTTTCTATGGCGGGTCGAATTAACATTTAATAAAAAATATAGATATCTCTATTTAAATATAAGTATCTCTATTTAATAAAGATATATCTCTTACAAATAGTGATATCTCTATTCAAAATAGAGATATTTCTGTTTTAAATAGATATATCTCTGTTATAGATAGAGATACACAGAGATAATACAATAGAGATATCTTTATTGTAGCCATTAGTAGAGATATCTCTATTTAAAGAGATATTTGTTTCAAATAGAAACAGGCTTATATCTTTATTTCAATAGAGATATCTATTTCATTAAATTAAGATCTCTATTTAATCTAACAATGCTGTATATATATATATCTTTATTTGTAATAGAGATATTTCTGTTATTAATATAGATTCTCTGTTATTAACAGCCACAATTGAGATATCTCTATTGAAATGATATTTTTAATAATCTTTATTAAAAATAGAGATATCTGTTATAAAATAGAAATAAAGAGATATCTGTGTTAAAATAGACATATTTCTATTAAATTTTCATTAAATAAAGATATCTTTATTAAAAAGAGCTATCTTTATTAAAACACTTGATATAGCTTTATTTTTAATAGAGATATCTTTGTTATTAATATAGATTTGTCTATTATCAAAAGAGGCATCTCCATTATCGCTCTAAATACCTCTATATTATGGATATCTCTATTAACGGCCACAATTGAGATATCGTATATTAAAATATAGATATCTTTATAAAAAGATGTTTTAGTGGATATATAAAAAATAGAGATATCTGTTTTAAAATAGAAATAAGATATTTTCATTTAAGTATAGAGGTACGGTATCTCTATTTCATTAAATAGAGATATCTCAATTTACATCTAACAATTGATATGTTTATTTTTAATAGAGATATCTCTGTTATTAATATAGATTTTTTTATTACTAATAGATATATCTCTATTAACATCTATCAATAAATATTTTTATGTGTAATAGCGATATCTCTATTGAGATATCGCTCGAACATCTTACAGCCCCCCCCCCTCAGATATGACTTGAACATCTTACAACGGCCCCCTCCCCTCTGTCGGGGTCCTCCCCCTCTGCCGGGGTCCTCCCCCCGTCGGGGGGACCTTCTTCCCTTCACCGTCGGGGAGAAAATTATGGTTTCGTCGGGGGCTTTGTAGGGTAATGTCAAGAAACACACGTAGCCCCAACACCAAAACGGGCTAAAAAAGCACGCAAAACACGGCAAATAACGTTCTTTTTTTTCTCGTCAGACTGAAAACCGGGGATACGCCCACCTAAAAATTATACATGCCCAACTCGTCAGGGGACCCGTGCCCCCTGTCGGGGAATTGCCCTGCTGTCGGGAAATTCTTGGCGCCGCCACTGGGAGTGGTGCTCAGGGTGTTCGAGTACCCCCTTGAGAGGAATTATAATTTCACAGAAAAAGAACCATAAAGAGCGTAAAATTAGGAGAAATGAAAATGATGAGGGGTTTCGTTGTTGTTTAATTGGGGCCGATTATGGTGCCCCGTATACCATTGCTTAATTCCTGGATGCACACCACCCCAGATTTGTACTGTAACGAAAACTAAAATCATGTTCTCAGTGTATACGAAGTCGGATGCCTTCATCTTATGTTCTCTATTGTTATTGTTGTATAGCTGTATGTTAAAGGGGCGGGGGTAGGGGGTAGGGTGTAGTTAAGGAAGCGGGCCGTATCAAGGTGTTGTAATGGGTGGTTTCCTACAATTTGGTGGTGTTTTTTCTATGTCACGCCTCAAATGGCTCGAGGCCCTTCCAACTAATAATAAATATATTTCAATATCGAGTGCCCGCATTGTTGAATTTTATTGCTTTAAAATTTGTTTGAAATCTGTAGGCCTCAATTGTAAAACTTCTTTGTCTTAAAAATTTAATCACTAGTCTTATTTCTCCTTAGTTTCCTTGTCAATCAACAGTTATCTCAATCGGCAGGGCGTCATATTTTTTTTTATTTGAGAGTAACTTCAATCAAGGCTTCCGGCCCAGAATCAAAAAAAATGTTTCAAAAATATCAGGCGATCTCAGTTTCCTATAGGTCACAAAAAAGATCCATTGCTTAGGTCTACTTTTATTTACGATGAATGAATTGTCAATTTCTTTGGTTATCAAAAACCGCGATGATGGATTGGAACAGCCTTTCACTCACTTTGGTGTCAGCAGACATGTTTTCACCTTTCGGTGGGGTATAGTCGCTGTCTGCGTGGCAACGGAGACGGTCTCATTTTCGAGCATCTTACTCGATGTTTCGGGGGAGAGGGAGTAAATGGGTTTAACGCTTCTCTCCTAAAAACTGGAGAGCCCTTCTTGCAAATTTCAGTGTACCTCGCGTTCGTTACTTGAGTCCTCTTGTCATCAGGTAGATAAGTTTCACAATTTTGCATGTGTGTTCTCTGTCTCTATTTGCAATTTTATTCAATTTTTTGAATAAAACCCTATAGAACAACAACAAAAACCGTGAAGCTGATTATTTTTTTAATTCGCGGAAATAAATGGTCGCGAAAATACAAGAATTTACAGTATTGAAGCTGGAAGCCCTCGTGGCTCAAAGTATCAATCGATCATAAACTATTTACGTCACAAAATATCCACGAATACTGTATATGGAGGATCCATCAACATTCGTTTATAATTAATCTTGAGAATGTTTCCATTTACATTTTATATTGTATATATTATAATGTTCAGTGAAGGGTAGATGCGAGAAGTGGCATGGGAGGCATATAGAGTGAATGTATTACCAATGCTATGAATTTAAAATTCGGTTGACATGCCTGGGAGAAGATAAACTTTGGGAAATGGTAATACGCACACCATCGTCTAAGCATGCAACACTTACATCGTAGAGAATAATATTTTATACCAAAGTTCAGGAGAATTATGTAATTAATATAAACTGACAGAAGGTTCTATCCGAAAACTGGTATATACTCCTCCATATAAGTATAAACTTACTTGAGGATATATTGTAAAGCCTAATATACAGTATGTTACATTATTATTATTACAACATTACGAATAATAGCATACCATAGCATAGCAGTAGAGAGGCTATGAACAGGCATTGTGCCCTCTTCCAACAAAATGCATTATCTACATTTATATTGATATTGTTTTATTTGAATACCCTAACAGAATGTGAACTACTTTTTCCTTCTGAACAACCTATGGAACTTATATAAAAATGAATTTGTATTGGATCTATAAAATACGACCACAATTAACCAACTTATTTTATGAAATGGCTTTTCGATATTTCTGGGAATCTTCATGCTAAATTTGAATCCATTTGCACCATCAGAAGAGAAAAGAAGAAAAACATTAAATGTACCGTAACTAGACTTGAACCCGTCCTTAGGACGAGTTAGCTGATCCGCGGTTAGATGACAGAAGAGCATACACGACCAACTATAATATAATTGCAACTACAACATAATTTCATAAACATTGACCTCAAGTACATGTTCCCAAAATATGATTGACAAATTACAATTGGTTTTTAAGATATGATCAATTGCATAACATGTTATGTAACAAGCAGTCTAGTTTCGCGTACAGTTGAACCTCCCTGTGTGGACACCTCCCGTAAGCGGACACCCCCCATAACGGACACTAATTTAAAGACCCGTTTGTTCTTCCTATCTAATCAGTGCATTTGGTACCTCTCGTAAGCGGACACCTCCGTAAGCGGACGCGGACACTTTTTGTCCTAAAATTTAGATTTTTTGTATGTTAATTTACCTCCCATAAGCAGACATCCTGGAAAATTTAGTGATTTTTCTGTACAACGAATAAATATTTCTGTACAAAATCGTCCTTATACTGTATTGGCTGAAAATCATATTACTGAACTAATCTTAAACAAGAAAATCACATACTGTATAATAAAGTATAAAATGCGGTGTCTAGAAATGTAAGAGCCAATTTCTGTTAAGAATGCCGTGAAATATGAGACCTAAGGACTATATATAATTTTACAACTTTGGCCCTCTATCGGCCGACATTCTCGTAAGCGGATACCTCCCGTAAGCGGACACTTTTCCCGGACCCGAGTTCAACTGTAGAAGACGTCACAACGCAAATAATTTTTGCTTAACCAAAATTAAACTCAATGATTTGGAGATGTAGGCCTAATATAGACATACCTTAGCTCAAACAAATTGACGTTTGCATGAAATTTGAGCAAAGATAAATGAGAAAATGAATAGAGCAATTTTCTAATTAAATCTAAAATAATGAACAAAAACATAAAACCGTACGTTGATAACATAAAACCATGGAGATATAATATACCTCTCTGATAAAACCAATGCTTCTACATTTTTGGCAAATTGTATTGTAATTATAAGTTGTTTTCGAGTAATATGTTGCAGAGATACAATCAGGTATTCGTAATGAGATTTTGGAATTACCAATAGTCACGAGTTTTAATGATTTTCACTCCCTTCGTGCCTAATTGATACTTTAGCAAGACTCGCCGTATTTAACATAAGCTTTAGGACCTCAATTAATATACTAACCTTTCTTAGAAATATTGAATAATCTGGTTAGTGGCTTCCACCAAGTATAGGCCATCTCCGAATGTGTTGGTAAACGATCTGCTGAATGTATAACAATCATTTGTGGTCTTTGTTATATTTTCATTGATCCATGTAGAGTGGATAACAGTTTCCAGACATTCAAATCTGTGGTTAATTAGAAGAATTAGTAACATTTTTGCAGATTATGACGTTGTTTGGGGTTTTTGATGGTCTTGCGTGGATCTTTTGTACACTAATTAAATTCTCTGTTTAATTTACAACAAAATGTTCGATGTAAACCGGTCGTTGATGGCGCTCTCTAAATACCTGACCAGAGACTTGTATGTAGCGATTTTCTAACAAGCACGCTTGACTATGTTGGTCCGTGGTCCCATTACATTTAATATGAATTTTTTTTTAAAGTTACAGAACTCCCATTTGGTCTGTCTAGCTGTTAGTCCCTTTTGCGGTAGGTCTCATTACGTTTAATAAGCATTTTTTAAGTTGTAATAGTCAAATTGTTTGAATTTATCAGCCAGTTTAATAATGTGTTTCGATCATCCTATTGATTACTATAGTCGTGTGTCTGTCGATTAATTTAAGGTTGATATCTGTTACGTTCAGTAAAAAATTTCCGTAAAAGAAGTCCTGGCAGTCAGAATGCCAAGAAAATTCCGTAAAATTTACGGGCATTTGTATTTTTGTACAGTAAGTTTTACGGACATCTTACTGTTACACGATTGATTTTAAGGTAAATTCCCGTAAAATTTACGGAAAAAGCTCTAGTAGCCAGGATGCTAAGAAAATCCTGTAAATTTTACGGGTAAATGCCCGTAAAATTTACGGACTTTTTGGCATCATGGCTGTCAGGACTTTTCCCGTATTTTACAGTGCAATTTTTTACTGTGTATGTTATCTCTTCTAGTTATAATTGCCCAATTGGTGTGAAATTTAGCAGGCAGTTTCTTAGTAATGTCTGTTCTTCATTCCATTGATAATCACTTAGTCGGTCGGACAGTCTGTCTGTCACATATCGTATTAGAATGTCGGTCTTGCTTATCAGTATTTTATTCTGCTTTGATGCAACTTTTAGATGTAACCAAACATTTCAATTTGCTGTTCCGTCTGTACGTTTTTTATTCTTGTTCTTTTTCAAAACCTGATAGGAGGCAGTTTCTCAGTCATTTCTGTCGATCTGTGGACTATTCGGTCTGTCGGTTTATTTTGCGTTCAGCCTCCATTATAATAAATATTTTTCCGGCTGCTGTTATTACCCTCGCTCCACTGAAGTGGGGAGAGGGTATTGCAATGAGCTCTGTATGTCTGTCTGTCTGTGTGTGTGTGTGTGTGTGTGTCTGTCTGCATCCATATATCAAAAATTGTTTGGCCGATTTACTTAAACTTTTCAAATAATGTCAGAACCAACTGTATCTAAGTCCTCTCGAGGTTTGGTGCTGATTTGCATTAGGCATACCACATGAATTCTAGATTCTAATCTAATTAATTTTGTATCTACTGCCCTCTCTTTTTAGTGACAAAAACCAGAGACAAAACAGTCCTGACAGTTACCGGTTTTTATCTATTGGCTGCTTTCATTAAAATTCCAAAGCATAGCCTTTCTTGACCCTGAGAAGAGTATGTGGTATGTTTATTCTGCATGACACTGCTCATTAGAAGATATCATAGTGAAAGTAGCAAAGTCTTTTATCTGATATCTGTATATTTTTTTTCTGGCTGCATCAGTAACTCAAACAATATTTTGCTGACTGATCTCTTCAAAATTTCAAAAACAACTATGGATTTAGGCTGTTCAAAAGCAAATGAACACAAACTAACAAACGCACAAACAGGGAAAAACATAACCCCTTCAAAACATAGGCGAGGGTGTAATCGTTTACGATTACTTTATCTTGTTCCAGTTTGTTTTCAGTTTTCCAGGTTTTGAGTCGGCTGAGCCCGCTTGTTTTCTACGTGCGTTTTATGTTCCACGTCGGCGCAAATCGAAAGCTCCCCTAAAGCCGGAAATTCGGTCCTACAGTTGAACTTCCCACCCTGTGCGGACACCTCCTGTAATCGGACACCTCCCATAACGAACACGGTACTAATTCAAAGACCCGTTTGTCCTTCCTATCTAATCAGTGCATTTGGTACCTCTCGTAAGCGGAATCCTCCCGTAAGCGGACGCGGACACTTTTTGTCTATAATTTAGATTTTCTGACATCGCGAAAAGTGTTGTGATTTTTTTGTACAACGAATTCAAATTTCAAAACAAAATCGTTCTTATACTGTAATGGCTGAGAATCATTTTACTGAATTACCCTTAAAATGATAAAACAATCGGTAATAATATTAAATATTGTTTATCATTTTAAACAATCGGTAATAATATTAAATATTGTTTATCATTTTAAGGGTGGTTTAGAATAGAATTAAATATGGTGTCTAAAATTTTGAGAGGCCATTTATGTTGAGAAGGCCGTGAAATGTGAGACATAAGTACGTATACATAGTTTTACAACTTTGGCCCTCTATCGGCCGACATTTTCGTAAGCGGACACTTTTCCTAGACCCGAGGGTGTCCGCTTACGGAAGGTTCAAGTGTAATACAATTAGAGTAACAATCGGTTTTATTTTTTAAGGCGATTCGTTTGATAAAGATATTGTGAATAAGTAAATAAAATATATTTATCTGAATTATGAACAACACAAAAGTAATCCTGTTGCCGGTAAAATTAAAATGTTATACAAATCCCTGTAAAACATGTACTGACAAAGCTTATCTGAAGGGTCTGACGAGTGTAATAGTACAATTGATTATGTTTGCCTAAAGAAATGTCAACAACGTCAACACTAATATTCATTCTAGCAGTGATATTATTAATATTATGGATTTATTTCACGCTCAATCTTTGTAGCATTTTTTTTCCAATTTTCTAAAAGAAAATAAATTTTCGATATTGAATCGACTGTGCTCGGCCTGATATTTTGTTGTCCTGGTTGAGTTGCACCACCTTGGAACGGATGTACTTTACTTGGCTGGAAGTCTGTAAAAGTCCAAGCCATCTCAACTACATGATGATATGAGCCTCATTTTGAAATATTACCATCTGGTGACCGGAACTTGAACTATAAAGAACTGTTACAATACAATATAATACATTATTATTATTATCCAATTAAGTAGGCCTAGTTTTTAGCGGCTCAATATTTATATAATATTTAATGCCTTTGAGAGGGATACCAAAAAATATTGTTCGAGCTGTGGCAGAATATTGAACGAATCGAAGACAAGTTCAATATTTTGCCGCAGCGAGTACAATATATTTTAGTAACCCACGAAAATAGGCATTCAATATTTATAATTATTCAATAGCTTACTTTGTAAGTATCGATTATCAGGGCTTAGCCTAGTCCTAGCCTAGAGCCTAGGCCTGCCGCGCCGGCAAAGGCTTAGCTACTGCTAGCTAGCCTACGTCTTCAAAATTAAAATCCATGTCCTTCTCACGAAAAACATTAACAGCAATTCTTGTAGGTTTCTTTATTAATTAATAATTCTTCATAATCAACAATAGGTAGTTAATTGTTCGAAACGCCGAGTTTTAAAATGTAGTTTAGCCTAGCTACCTCTTGTGCGTTCGCCACTTACAGTAAAAAAAATTCTCTCGCATGGTGAAGTGACGTCATCGGCTATTATTGCATTACGTACAGGTGGATACTACATAGTATTGAACCGGTCAAAACGCCAGAATTAAATATTATTATATTGAACAAGGAGGTGATAGACAGTTTAGTGTGTATTTCAGTACACTCAATCTGTTTTTAGAAATATTATGTATAATAATAATAATAATAATATTTATTTGGCAAATTTGAAGATACAATTCTTGCCAGGAGCAAGCAATAGGCACA
>JAOTQE010002136.1:0-23047 GCA_025631205.1 Nesometra sesokonis
ATGGAATGTCTTGATGTGGAACCGGAACGCTATTGTCCAGACCCAGTACCGTTCGTTTATCGTTCGGGAAATCTCTTGCACTAAATTGTCACTGTATTGTTTTATTGTTCGCATGAGGTATACTGTAGGTGGTTTATTAAAGAATTGTTTTTGAAGAATTGTTCTTCATATTGTTCTTACAGGTTTTTTTATATTTCTTGGTTACTGGTTTTGCTTTTTGTAACCTTTACAATCGTGTTCTGTTTGTGGAATAAAGATATATTGGCAACCATTTAAATTTTCTTGGATCATGGTTTGTGTGTGTGTCCTGAAAGAGACTGAAGAGAACCCTGACGACCACACATTAATAACCTATTAATTTTATTTCAAAAAAATTGTTTTCAACATGCATCTTTGAATGAATTATGAGCAATACATTTTATTAACACTGAAGTGGCTTTTGATTAACATGTAGTAAATCTTGTAGTGTTCATAATCATTACTGGATGTTTTAACTTAGCTCTTTATATTTTTGTCCACAGAGAGAGGGTGTTGAGTGAGGCGGATAGCATGAATGAACCGGGACGTGTTGTATGGGAACTGGCTCTGTGTCTGCTTCTAGCTTGGCTTATCGTGTTCTTCTGCCTAGTCAGGGGCATTAAATCATCGGGGAAGGTAATGTTATCGAGTCATTTTAATGTTATACAAATTGTACATCTTCTGGGAGACCACTAGGTTTGCTAGTTCCACACAATAAATTTACATAGGCCTACATTTAACTTACCCTTTTTTCATTTTATATTAAAGTAATGTCTTATATAATTATTTTTTAAATATTAGAATTATTTTAAAGCATAAATTCCATTCAAGGTTCCTGACAGGATTCGAATGAACTTTACCATTTTGTATATGTTTGTCTTTTAAACACAAGCAACATAAAGGACAATCATCATTAGATGCTCTATGTGGCATATTTGTGTCAAACAATTTTCTTTCCAACTGCATATGGGGCAAGACATGGCAAAACCATCAAGTTGTCGCAAAATACCAAAACAGAGGTAATATTATATCCCTATTCATCTTTTTATCAGCTTTAAAATGAGGGGTCATTTGTCAAAATCGGACATCTATAACCAAAGTTATGGGACAAGTTATACAAAACTTTCTCTTGTATTTGTTTATATTTCCTGTTGTTTATTTGCTCTTATCTCAATAACTTCCTGTGCGACAACTTAGTGGGTTTGCCATGCCTTGCCTCATATCATTGTATGCAATATAATATTTTTCACTTGAGTACATCATTAAAGTTAACATTTAATAGAATCGTGGTAGCACCGCCTCTTTTGTAAGCAATTAGAAATGTACATGCACTCTATTTACATAAATCATAGAGAAAAGATCTCTATGCATAAATGTATACCTGCCAACTCTCATGCATAATGTACGAGTCTCACACATTGAGACCTGTTTTGGACATCTCATGGATAGATATTTTTTACACACATTAGGAGAATTCTCGCGTATTAACAGTCATGCATATTTACTTTCTCATGCATGAAACAATATAACTGTAAAAAAGGCTAAAAAAGCAGTGGTGCATTACACACAAATGACCCAAAAATTAGGTAGATAACGTTTTATTTTTTGCTTGACAAAAGTCAGAGAAAATGTAACCCAGTATGGGCTGTTATAAAAAGTTACAAACATACTCCACAGCACCTTAAATTTGGAAATTACCATATTTTTTAACACAATTTCTTTCATCTTATGCATAAATTATGGATGTCATTTGTTTATTTAATGTTAATATATTCCGATGAAAACTACCTAATAATTAACTAATTACTCACATGAGGAAGTGGTATACAGCTAGTCATAGTTAATGAGAGCAAAATTAATTTGAGCTGTTATAAGATATGGAATAGTTGTGAAAAAAAATTAGGATAAGAATGAAACTTTTTTTTTCCAGGTTGTGTATTTTACAGCGACATTCCCGTACTTGGTTTTGTTCATTCTTCTTATCAGAGGGGTTACTCTACCAGGTCATCAAGAAGGCATCAAGTTTTTTATAGTTCCTAAATTTGACCGTCTCAGTGACCCACAGGTAAATTTTGATATATTGTTTATTTTGTTCATTTTGCTGGTAATCTGCATTAGCCTTATTTTCCAAATGAAGAGTGAATAAAGAATAGATTGTGTAATATGGTAATTTTTGCAATAAATTGCAAACATGCTACACTTTTAAAAATATAATAATTATTTTATAACTTATAATTATACTACAGTATCATACTAAAAAGCATGGTGACCAAAATTACACTCAGAAAAGTTAACCGCTGAGGTGTTTGGATTGAAACTTGGCCAATGTTTAAAATTCTTTTGAAATGCCTTTTTACACATTTCATTTTACCAGTTTTGCTCATATACATGTCATGCACTTTAAAGATCAAAAAAAGTGATAGTGATATATTATTTTGGTGGAATTTAATATTCTACACCGATTGCAGATAAAATACCATAAACAAGTTTGACATTTTAAATTGTGGAATTTTTTAAACATTTCTTGATCATTATATCTAAAAATTGTTGAATGCAGTATGAAAGGTGAATGTTTTAACTGTATATTTTTTAGATAAACAGAATAAAAAAAAATAACCATTTTTTTTTTCTGCCTATTATGGAACAATTTGTTGCTTATGCCTCCTTTGACTTGGCTCTGTCTCATGGATATTAATATTGATAATAAAATCATATATTTTGCGATTGGTAAATTACTTTTTTTAGGTATGGTTAGATGCTGCAGTACAGATCTTTTATTCACTGAGTGCTGCTTCTGGTGGACTTTTAACACTGGCTTCTTACAATAAGTTTCATAACAATTGTTTTTTGTAAGTTTCAAATTCAATTATATTTCGTTAATTATGAAATCTATATTAAAAAGTCATAAATGAATGCAAGACATTATTTTTACATTCATTATATAAGGCTGAAGTTTTGGAATAAATATCTCCTAAACAAATAAAGAAAATCAACTATTCAATTGTAAGCATACATGCTTCCTGTCTGTTTCATATTGGTTATTTTTTCACAGTTTATTGAAAAATATATAATTCCTAGAAAGCTAGAAAAGGAATAACATCAACAAGGACACAATAAAACCCCTTTCACACAGACCATTAAATACCGTATTTTGTAAACGCCGGCGTTCTGTGTGAAAGGGAAATACGCCTATACGCCGGCTTAAATTAATTCTCCTCGGGACCTAGTCAAAATACCGTATTAATACCGTAGCAGGTTTTTGTCGATTCTGTGTGAAAGGTAAAGAGGGCGCATCGCCGTGTTACGCACTGATGCATAACAAAATAGAGGTTAAAGTGTGACGAAACAACAACAATCTCAAACTTGCGAAAAAATTGATAAAACTTTGATAATACTCCTACCGCGAGCGATCTCTTTCAGACAGGAATACGGTATTAATACGGTATTTTTACCAGCTGTGTGAAAGGGTAAACACCGGCGTGTTTATAGT
The DNA here is from genome assembly GCA_025631205.1 of Nesometra sesokonis. Taxonomy (NCBI): domain Eukaryota; kingdom Metazoa; phylum Echinodermata; class Crinoidea; order Comatulida; family Antedonidae; genus Nesometra; species Nesometra sesokonis. The sequence continues at coordinate 3,509 of JAOTQE010002136.1, forward strand.
AGGATTGCGGTTTTTTTTATGTGAAAGGGGTTTTAGAGAATGAGGTCAAGCATGCTGATATTCACTTTAAAAAGTTGAATATCTTTACAATCAGGAACGACATTTAGACATTTTGGAAGTTATAGTAAGGGTTTGAGAGATGAGTCCATAGATGTATTATTTTAATGGCTGGATAGTGAACTTCCATAGAATACATAGCCCCAAAGTGCAATTCCATGGAAGCACCTACTATCCGGAATACAACCAATCAAATCGCGCCATGGTTTAAGGCGGTTACTATGGCGAAACATCGCCCCCAATTTGTCATGAAAATTTCAAATTTATCAATAAATGGAAGTAAATTTAATCCAAATATAAAGATATTAACAACATAAAATATATGTAGCATATTTAAATAATTTGTTTAACAAAACAATGTTTTAAATATAATAATTTTAAAACAGTTACAGTATTATTATTTAACTTAGATGTTTGTGACAAAGGTTGACGACCATTAATAATCTTTGACGCCTACATAGAACTGCAATTCTACAGTGTTAAGTTCACTATCTAGCAGTAAATAATAAAACTATGGTTTAATCACACAAAACCATTAACCACAATGGGAGTTGTGTGCTAATTAATTGTCAACATGCTAGCATTTAGATCAGTCCCAGAGGCCTTATTCCCGGGCTTCTCAACAACTTAACAGCACCACTCTCCAAGACTCGTTTATGTACTTTTTGTTGTCCAGATTGGCCTTCTGTCCCAGTGGTACTATGTATGACCACAAGTCACAAGGATGATTAATCATTCTCTAGGGCTTACAGGATTCAACAAAAAGTTATGAAAACGTATGCATCATAGTGAGGCTTGATTGAGGATGCATGGTATAGTGTTCATCCTGTAAGTGGCTTGAAAATCAATATAAGATCGATAATATAAAATCAATAAAGGAAAGTTTAATTTACTATAATTTGTTATTTCAGTGACTCAATGTTTGTTGCTATAGCTAATTGCTGTACTAGTGTGTTTGCTGGTTTTGTGATCTTCTCTATCATTGGCTACATGGCCGACCAATTAGGCAAGCCTGTTGATGAGGTTGTAGATCAAGGTGAATATATCATTTCTTGCTATGGAACGTAGTTTAAGCAACCATTGTTTCAAATGAAAGCCTGCTTCGATCATTACAAACTGCTTCGAATAAACAAATGCTTCGAAGGAAAACCTGCTTCATTGAATACAAACTGCTTCAAATAAAAACCTGCTTCGAATGGACAAGTGCTTCAAATGAAAACCTGCTTCGTTTGATACAAACAGCTTCAAATGAAAACATGCTTTGATCGATACAAACTGCTTCGAATGACGAAACATGATTCAGTTGATTAATCGACTAATGTTTCATTCGATAGTTCTTGATGTTTCGATCAAAGTAAAATGCATCATTCGAATCAGTTTGTATATCAAAGCAGGTTTTCGTTTGAAGCAATTGTTCATTCAAAGCAAATTTTTATTTTATGCACTTGTTCATTCGAAGTAGTGTGTTCCGATCGAAGCAGGTTTTCATTCATACTGTTCATGGTTGCTGGACTGTATTTAAATACAGATTTAAATAGAGATATCTCTATTAAAATTAGATATTTCAATTTTTTATTAAATGTGAATTTAGCCCGTCATACTCATGTACATGAAAAAAGGTAGTAATTCTCAAGGGCAATAGTAGTAAATTGGCAATAGTAGTAGTCACTTGCTGGACAATGTAAATGCTAACCTTATGAAATGTGATAGTGCCAACCTTTCTGTAATCAGATCAAAATGCATGCGTAATGGGTATTTCAAAAGTTACTGATGTACACAGCACCTAAATTCTTGTTCACGTAACTATTTTTACTTATGAATAAATTAAATTAATCTGTAAACAGTAAGGTTTACATATTCTGGCAAACAGTACATATTGATTTTGGCACCATCAAAGATAAAGTTTTATTAATATATTAAAACTGGCTATACATCAACTTTGCCTTTCAAATATGCAAGATGATGATTATAATAAATATAATTATTATGTTATGATTACGAATGTCATCTTACCAATTTCTGTATATTTTTGTATAGGGTTTGGTCTTGCATTTATTGCATATCCAGAGGCTGTGGCTAGTCTTCCCGGTGCTCCATTTTGGGCAATTCTTTTCTTCTTTATGCTTATAACACTTGGATTGGATAGTCAGGTAAGAAGGCATCAGTTCTGCTATAGTATGTTATATAAGAACAATCATACAATGTTTAACCTATTTCAATTGCTGGTTAGTGAGCCATTGATTTGCGATGACCTTGAACGTAGAACGCAAAATGAAAATAAACTGGGTGTTTTGCTAATTAAACCTTCCATGTCAAAACAGGGTTGAACACCAGTGTGTGACGTCATTTTACTCAAGAAGCCATATTATATTTTGTTGTTGTTTGCCATTGTTACACTGATATTCATTGTAATTGGCCTAAAACTATACATTGTGGATTTAGAGAGGTATATCTGCCTTTCAAAGTGACTTCAGTTTTAGGCATTGATGAAATAATTTTATTTTCATGTTTTCAAACAGTTCGCTACTATGGAAACGATAGTAACAGCAATTTGTGATGAGGTACCACAACTGCATAAAAAGAAGACTTATGTATTAGGCACAGCATGCCTACTGGGGTATATACTTGGGTTTTCCTGTATAACAGAGGTAAGAAACAATTTATTCATGAAGGATATTTTATTCCAATATGCATTATTTATTCAATTAATGTATATTTATTCAAATCTCATACAAAGTAGCCAAAGACATAAATGAGTACAATAGTGTACATAGCTTTTGAATACATTAAAAATATTTGATAAAATTGACCCTTTTTATGTACTTTATGAACTCTCTTTTCATGTAAATCTTTTAGAGGTAATGTAATGTGAGTGTATTTTATTCTGGAATGTTAATATTGAACAATTGTTTTCAATTCTCGTTATTTACTCTTTTCAAAATTGTATTTCTCATTATTAGGAGCCTTTAATTAACTGGCCAGGTCACACACAAATTAAATACCCTGGGCATTTTGCACTACCCATGGACTGTTTGGGGTGGACTGAGGATTTAGCGATGGGTATGAATGGAGGTCAAGCCACCTCAACCCACCATGGTTGGGGCTGAGGTGAAAATTTTGACCTCTAGATGCCCGAAAATTCACTCAAAGTTACCTTAAAAATTTTTCTCGAAATAATTTAGGGAAAGGGATGAGATTGCACCCCACCCCTATTTAAAAAACTTTAAAGTCTGTTTATCATCTTACTTTAATGTTAATGTTGTCATATTTATATAGCGCTTAAACAATCACCGATTGTCTCAAAGCGCTTAAAAAGTAGGAGATTAAAGAAAAATATATACTACAACTTCACCTTTGTCTGTTGGTTGCATCCTTCATCCACATTATTCCTAGGTGATCATCTCTTAGTTTGGACCTTCCTGTCTCTTTTTTTTATCAGTTCTAGGTTTCCTCTTCTTTTCTTTTTGTTAATCTATTACCCGTATGTCATGCAGCATCCCGTTCATCTCCATTTTGCCTTTGGTCTTTTGTGATTGTGTTCTTAACTCTAGTGTTGCTTTTCTAAGTTTGTTTACTATAATTTACATAATTATCTTCATTTTCTTTTAGGCTGGGCCTTATTGGGTGTCCTTGATGGACTCCTACAGTGCTGGTTTTGCCCTTCTCATGTACGCCATGTTTGAGACGATCGCAATTAGTTGGGTTTATGGCTTGAAACGCTTTATTAATGATATTCGCACAATGATAGGGGACAGGATTGTGGACCGCCGGATGTTCATGTGGTGGGGCATCAACTGGTGTACTATTACCCCTGCTCTTTTGGCCGTAAGTAGTCTAAAAGTTATAGACAATGATTTGTATAGTTCAAGTGGTAATATGCAGAGCTCCCAAGTCCTGAAGATTTTTTCAGCCAGCATTTTTAACTGTTTTTGTGTACTACATGAGCACCTAAATGTGGAATCATGTAAACAACAATGCTTTGATTATTACAAAGAGAAGGAGGTTTATTATTAACTGTTGCTATAGTTGGCAACAATGGCACCTTCAAAATACCATTTAGTGTCCAAATAAATAAAAAAATACTTAATATTTTTTTGCAATTACATTGCTAATTTCCTAAAAATCCAGGCAATAAGAATGAACAATTCAAATTCCTGGAGAAAATTCGGTATTTCCTGGTGCACATGGGGTGAAGTACAAATAATGTTTGGAGACTCTTGAGACCTGGGAGCCCTGAATATGCTAAATTTAGTTTGCTGTTTGACAATATTAATTATACTCAACCACAACATGTATTGTAAGCAAATGCAAGTTGTCATCACAAAATGAGTCGTGTTGTACAAAAAATAATTTGAGTTATTGTTATATTCTGATAGAAATATAGAAGGTTACAAGCTTCATTTTGGGTTTTGAATGAAGGTCCCGTTTAAAAAAAATAACACCCTCAAACTAGGGTTAACATGGTAGATAATGGTAGTGAAAAAGTATATTTAGGTAGTTAACATGGTTAACTCTATAAAACTACCACTCACACATAACATTAACATTATTATTCTATTATGACCAGACCTCATAAATTTCTCAATTAACATAAGGTCAGCTCACCTCTCAAGGAAGACTACCAATGATATGCTGTAAGCAATGCCCTAAAAGTACATAGGAAAATACAGTCATTAATAGACCTTCAGACTAATTAAAACTGACATCACAACATCACTTAATGACATTAAGGTACCAATAACACTACTGTGCTACTAGGTAATGTAACATGGTAGACCCACCTAGTTGGAGAGTGTTATTTTTTTCAAAGAGTCATAAGTTGAGTATAACCAGAGAACAATCAGTTGTAAATGTACATGCATGAAATCACACTTTGGAGAAAATCAACTTTAAAGATAAACAACTGTTGACTTCCTGCATTTTAACCCTCGCCCCACTGAAGTGGGGAGAGGGTATTGCAATGAGCTGTGTCTGTCTGTGTGTGTGTCTGTCTGCATATCTCAAAACCTTTTGTGCCTATTTACTTCAAATTTTCAAACAATGTCAGAACCAACCGTATCTAGGTCCTCCCGAGGTTTGGTGCTGGTCCACCTTACCACATGAGTTCTGGATTCTAATCTATATGATTTTGTGTCTACTGCCCTCTCTTAAGTGACAAAAAATACAGTAGATACTAAACAGGCCTTACAGTTTACTGATATACTCTGGTCCTATCTGTTGTCATTAAAATTCCAAACATAACCTTTCTTGACCCTGAATAGAGTATGTAGTATGTTTATTCTGTGTGACTGATACCTCCCTGGCCTGATCATTATCACAGTAAAAGTAGGAAAGAGTGAAAAATATGGCTTTAGGCTGTTCAAAAATGAACACACAAAATAACAAACACACAAAGAGGGAAAAGCATAACCTCCTTCAAAACATAGGTGAGGGTGTAATCGTTTCGATTACTTTGTCTTGTTTCCATTGATTTTGAAAAATATCCTTTGCACCTTTTTCATTATTTTCAACATTGTAATGTTTTCTTTCTCGTAGTTCATAATTTTTTTTAACTGGATGAGCTGGACTGAGCCGACATACAATGGCAACTACCCTGGATGGGCTAATGGTATTGGCTGGTGTATGACTATCAGCTCAATCATATGGATTCCAGTTATTGCGATATACGAGTTCTTACGTAGTGATGGTAATGCCTTAGAGGTATGTGTGATAATAATCATAATGATAACTAGAAACACTCGGAGAGCTCAATCCTCCGCCAAGCGACCAAAATCCTTGCCTTTGCAGGAATATTAATATGTTGAAAAGTGTGGTTATCCATATTGTGAAAGAAGAAATTGGGGCTGTAGCTTTGTGGTAAGCACGCTTATCTTTGCGGTTCTTTTTTTTGTGATGAGACTTAAGGAATGACACTCATTAGTAAGAAAAACAGAGAGAGGATTAAACGTATTATATTATTATTAATCCCAGTTTAAACCATTTCAAACCCATTGTATTTTGTATGTTTGTACTGCACTTAAATTCCTTATCGAGTGGCATTTCAGGGCTGTAGCCAGAATAGAAAAACAGTTGAGACGATGCTGAGACGATGCTGAGAGCCCAGGCAACGAGTAGGACCAGTATATTATTAGATAATACATTTCTGGAAAAAAAAACATTTTGAAAATTTCAGACGAAGCGGCCGTTTGCCTCATGCTGGCTATGGTCCAGCATTTAGCTTGATCAGCTAAACTAGTGGTAGTCGCATCTTGTGTGCTAAATCGTGGAGACTCGATGATCCCAGCTTCATATTCTGAACACCACAACATTGCTTGAGTTCAGCTGGAGGGTTGAAATACAAGTTAAAAGATCATAATCTTTTGGATGAGATCTTAAAATGTTGGTCCTGTGTATAACATGACTCATATATGTGAGGTGCCGTGACGAAATGAGTCGTGTTGTACACCAGGTAATTTTGAGATATCAACAAAAATAGGCAGAAAGTCACAATTTTATGAAAACGAGATTTCAGTTGTTTTGTTATGTTTAATGCTTAAATTTTATAATTACACCCTACCTTCAACACCACGCCAATCTCCTTGTGTTTCAGCTGGATGGTCGAAATACAAGTTATTAGCACACCATCTTTCAGATGAGACATTAGGCTGTTGGTCCTGTGTACAGCATGGCTCATGTGCAGGTTAAAGAACGCAGTGTACTCTTCGAAGAAGAGTAAGGCATTGTCTCCCGGTGTACTGCCCAATCACCACCAGAAGGACCCCACTGGAAATAAGTCCACTTCGGACTTTTGTGGGTTATCCTTGGTGTTCTACACCGAAAAAATCAATTCAAATCAAATCACTCTTTTGGAAATAATATTAAATTGACTCCCTGTGTATAAATAGCCCAATCAAAAGAAGGACTCTGAAAATAAGTCCACTTTGAATTTTTATGAGTTATCCTTGGTGTCTCACAACACAGAATAGCTCAAATCAAGTGACATTTTCTATCTTGTCTCTTACAGCGTCTTCATCAAATGACAACTCCAAGACCTAACTGGGGACCTGCTCTGCAACGCCACCGAGATGAAGCATGGGCAGTCCACAAAGCACATCACACTACAATGGGTGGTCTTCTAAATGTTGATGGTATGCCAATGTATGCAGACCAAATTGGATTTATTGCGAGATATTCCAGAGCTAGCAACAACCTTGCCAACAATCCAGCATTAAATGGAAGTCTAAATAACATTCAGTTTGATGACGAACAGTACTATGGTAACTCACACAATAAGGGCGGTGGAAATACCGAAGGCTCAGTTAATTTCTTGTACGAACCAAGTCGCTGCAATGGTAGTTCTTCTCAAGATGTATTAAATGGTTCTAGAGATGATCTTGATCTTCATATGGCTGAACCTGTGAGCTCTGACACTTACGCACCATCGATTGATGATGAGAAATATTATAACTGGCAAGGTCCTAAGCCACCAGTAGTTCATGGATCTAAAGAAGTATTAAACCATGTGAATGCAGATCCAGTCACTCGTGGATCTAGAACTCCTTCTGTGCAGGGATCTCAAGACATGATCAACCAAAGCTATGCATTAAATCATAGGCTTCCCCAAGATTCTCCACCGTCATTCCGTGGTTCTAGAGATTACATTCCAAAAGATCCTCCTCCAGTTTATCCACCTTCTCGTAGTACTAGTCCGCCTTCTCGGCATGGCTCCAAAGATGTCTTAAATCGAGATTCAGACCATGCTTACTCGTCTCCGCGGCATACAAGCCCTCCATCTCGTCACGGCTCAAGAGATGTCTTAAATCAGGATTCCGAGCCATCCTATCCAGCACCTCCAGCATCTTTTCATGGTTCACGTGAGGTCTTAAATGACGAAGATGAAATACCTATGTACCCTCGTCAGTCCAATCCTCCCTCACGCCATGGTTCTCGCGATATCCTTAACCAAGACTACTCGTCTCAACGTGGCACCAACAATCCCTCTTATCAGGGTTCTCGTGACATCCCAAATAAAGGGTATGCACCCTATCGTGGCTCCAACAACCCCTCTCTTAATGGATCTCGTGATGTTCTTAATCAGGGTTATTCAACTCAACGCAGCTCAAATGCTCCATCACTTCAAGGATCTCATGACATTCTTAATGAAGAGTACCCACCTCACCGTGGCTCAAAACCACCATCTCATCATGGCGGTTCACGTGATGTCGTCAACCAGAATTATCCCACAGCATATTCTGCTCCACGTAGCTCAGTGAATCCTTCTCTGTCATCACGACACAGTTCAGTAGAGCAGGTTAATATGGGGTATGATGCATCACCCATGGTGCAAAGACCGTCTGCTACTAAACAACAGCCACCTAAAAAAGACAAAAAGGAAAAATGGCTTGGTATTAGATCAAAGAAGTCACGTGCTCCTCAGTTTGATAATCCTATGGAGTTGGATTTTGATTGATTGTTAAATGACATAATCCTTTTTATCAAGTTCTTGCCTTAATAAAATATCAAATCCGAGTATCCAACATATACACTAGAATTTTAAGTACGATATTGTTGAAGATAAAATTATCTTTTTGGCAAATGATAGATTTGATATTGATATAGATACAGATTCTGTATTTAAGTTCTTGAAACTTAAAGAATGGGAACTATATTATTCTCTTCCAAACTCATTATGAGACATGGGAAGTAGCGCTGTCTGTTAGATCATGAGAGAGAACTTGAAGTGTATATAGGTTCAAACACAGGACCTCAGGATTGGAAGGCAATCATGTTAGCCACCAATCTACAGCGCCCCGACAATGAGAGAAATAAGAGATGCCAGGCTGAAACCCAAAACCTCGAAATTGGAAGGTAATTGTTAAACCACCATAGCTTTTTTTGCTATGGACGTGAAATTCCGAAATTAAACATGGATGAAGGATCATATGCCATCAGATACATTTCTCCAATCCAATAATGGAATAAGCCTGACAAAAGCATAATCTCTTGATTCCATCGTAGATGTGTGTGTAAGGAGATGACATTTTAAATGTTAAGTCTCTGATTCTTCCATAGAGTCTAAAATGAGTAATGTTAATGGCGGCCATTTTGAAATCCAAGATGATGGCCAGAAAAGCAGTGTGACAAAGTGCTTCCATTAATTCTTTTATTGTAAGGGACTAAATACCTGTATGCCAAAATTAACAATTTTATCCGGAAGTGCACATCTGGCTCAATTTTGTGCACTAAGGTCCCCTATTATTCATAGTAGCCAATTTAGTCACATTTTACAGTTTTATATCACAAGCAAATACTTATAGTATGTGTCTAATTATAAAACCTTTTAAAATCATTATTTATGACATGTTATATTGATCAATGTTTTAGAAACTAACTTTTTCTAGTAAAGAATATTATATATTTTTTAAATATATTAAAAAATCACCTTGAATCGATATGCGTATGATTTATTAGTCTCTTGAAAGTATCGGTACATTTAAGTCACCAATCATCAGCCCAAATGGAAGGTATTTTTTGACGAACGCTATAATTTATTACAGTAATGTGCATAGGGTTACTATAAATGGTTAAGGTAGATAGTAAAATATGAAAATTTTTAATGTGATATTCTGTGGAGGTGAATTGGTAGTGTTCCATGTTCCACATTCTCTGAACAATGTAATTTAAAATGAGTTTTCGATATGAACAGAGCCATAATTTTGTTAATTATTACAATTATTTTCTCTTAGAGTGTTGCTATAGATGTGTAATTATTGTACTTTAAGGTACTGTGATTATTTTCAATTTTCGTGTTAAATGCACGGGGAGGTTCCTGTCAATTTTCAAGATAAGAAATGTCACACCTAAACGTAGGGAGTGGAAGTTGTCAAGTGTACACAGAACCAAACGTTTGGAAAAAAAACATTCTAACGACCAAAATAATTGAGCATGCTATGCCAAAATGCAACGCCTTTGAAGTTTTGTAAGCTTGTTTTTTAATTTAATATGTGTATTTGAAACATCTGGAAGAGGAACAAGCTGACGACCAACTCATAGAGTTATCCATAATCCAAATCCATGGAAAAAAATATATTACCATTGTTTTATTGCAACGATTGATAAGCAGTTTTTGTTGGTGATACTTTGTTTCAATTAATTACTTTTCCTGATTTTTTCTTACAGTATTGTTATAGATATGTAATTATTGTTATTATTGTAATTATTATTGATACTAGTCTGTGATTATTTTTATTTTTTTTTTGTGTTAAATGCAACGGCGAGGTTCCTTTTCAATTTTCAACATCACACCTAAACCTAGGTGTGGGAGTGGTCAAGTGTAAACAGAACCTCATGATTGGAAAAGAAACATGCTAACGACCATAATCGTTGAGCCAATGCTATGCCAAAATGCAACGCCTTTGAAGTTTTGTAAACTTTAAATTTAATTTGTATTCAGAGGTCCCAAGTCTCCTGTAAATGGCGGGAGTCTCCTGATTTTTTTTAGTCATCTCTCGCCCTTATGAAACATTTTTTCTCCTGAAAATGTTAAATTTCTCCCAAAAATAGTCAGAGTGGGTCTTGGACTAGCCTAGGAGCAGAATCGGTGGTCCCTTCAAAAAATACCAGCTCTGCTCAGCGTTAAATACAATTTATATGCAATAATATAGATGTTTTTTTTTTACATATGTACTTTTTCTGTGTTCTGTTTTTCATTGCGACGCGTCGCACATTTGCATTTACGCAAATTTGATCGACAAAGCAGTCGACATAAAATCTCCTGATTTTTTACTTCTCAAACGTGGGACCTCTGTGCATTTGAAACATCTGGAAGAGGAACACGCTAACGACAAAATCATGGAGTTATTTCCATGGAAAAATAAAACGCCATTGAAGTTTTATTTGAGATTATTTGAAACATATCAATTGGAAGACAACTTTGTTGAAACCAAAATCATTTGCCACATTCATTCAAAATCATTTGCCTCTTAACGCATACTCTATAAAGTGTAGTGCCCTATTATATTCTGAAAAACACCTTAATTTAAACTTGTTCATTGTATTGCTTTAGAATATAAATTAATGGTTTTAATTTAAATTAATAATTTCTATCTCAAATTTATTTTTGAATTGATAAGCGTTAATTAAAATAGTTGTAAGATACCATTTTCTTAATATGTAAGCAGTTGCATTTCTATATTCGTAATTTATTTCTTATTTTAAGTTAATTTAGTAATTTCTTAAGAAAATTTGTGTTTCTTGTATAAATAACGTTCCATTGGTGGTTGCAACCAAATTAAAATCAAATTAAAATCAAATTAAAATCAAATTTTATATACTAGTACTCAATGATATTAAAGCTGTATTTTTTTAACGACAATAAAGCGATTTCTTTTGAAGTTCGTTTTTGTAAAACTTTGTAGTTGCATACAGTAGTAAATATTATTTTAGTATTTTATATTTTATTTATTTGATTCTAAAAAGCAACTTTTGGAAAAGGGGCCGATAGAGAGTAAAAAGTTTTATGGGTCCAAGACATGCTTCCCGGGAAATTTTGGTCATAAGATGTCCGGAAATGTCCCCAGGGGCGTGTTAAGGGATCAATTTTGTCTTATAGTTGCTCAATATTTTCGTTTTATAGACAAGGTTAATAATATGTGGGACTACTTATAGTAGTCTCAGATATTGATATATTTTATTTTCCGAAAGGGGGCCGGAGCCGCCCCCGCCCCTTAATTCCGCCCTTGCAAATAAAGTTACCACATGAATGTAAAAGAACATACTTTTAAAACATACCATGCCTAATGTAACATTAAATGAGAATTTTGTTGAAAAATCATATTGTATTATTTAAGGGAAGTAAAACAAATATCGTTATTAATCCAACAGACTATTATAAAACTTGATTAAGCGCGTGTTAAGAATCCTCTGACAAACATTGGCCGTTTATGCAACATAAAATGTTAGTGGCACGGGCTGCTGTTCTTCTAAAAGGAAAACGTCAATTGCAATTAAATAAATAACACTTGTACAAAACTATAAAATGTGAATTTATTAATTAAAAAAATCTAACGAACTTGATTACGTTAAAATGTGGGCAATGGAAATAGAAATATAATAGAAGATAACTCTAAAAAAATTAAATATAATGTTAGGGGTTTAGGATGACTGACTCCACAATGCCACCAAATGTTAAATCCCGTTAGTCTTACTAACAATATGATCCATATTCTAAATTTATTTTAATGACTGAAAAAGTAAACTTAAACAAAAAAAATTAGTTTATAATTTAAGTTATTTTTCTAAGATCCACTTTGCGCGGACCTACACTTTATTGGAAGTTGATTCTAAAAATCCTATTCGTGAGTGAATTAAGAAGAAACTGACTTTAAAATGTATTACGTTTCAAAACTGATCTTCAAGGCTACACATGTCAATTCAATACATTTTAATTTTTGTCAGCAAAAATTCCGAAATAAGCAGAGCTCCCAAGTCTCCAGGATTAGCCTGGAGTCTCCAGGAATTTTATATCATCTCCCGGGCTCCAGGAAATACACAATTTTCTCCAGTTTGAAATTTTCATGATTATCTCCAGGATTTTTAATAAATTATCAATATACAAAATAATATATTTTCATTTATTTGGACACCAAGTGGTATTTGAAGGCTCGTTTGTCAATAATTGTACCAATTATAATAGTAAACATATTTTCATTTGTAATAATCAAAGCATGTAGTTCATATAATTTCACTTTTCGATGCCCATGTAATACCCAAAACAGTTACAAACGCCAACAAAATTTCCAGGATTTCCGGTTTTCCAACTTGAGAGCTATGAATAAGTCGCAAAGATATAGTTTTTCACAATATACAGAAACGTAAACACAAAACGATCGTTTTTTCCTTTTTTATTTAAATATTAAAACAACATACAGCTTAAACATTTCACTTTTAGACAACTTGGTCAATTTTCAGACATAATTAAAAATGTATAAAATGCAATTAAATGACACTTTTTAATTGTACTGATGACTTGCTTTTGCTTGCTTATTTTGGCCTCTGAGTCCCTGTATACAGCCACTGTGCATTTATTTTTAATAGAAATGGAAAGATCAGTCAAATGCACATTAGAACAGGTATTTTTTTGTGAATTTTTTATACAGTTTTAAACACAACCCTTCCAAAATCTGTAATTTTCCTATTCTTTGAGCATTGTGTAATAATGAGTAGTAGACCCACCTTTTGATTTAATGCCTACCTTGGAAAGCGTTTTCATTCATTATATCATTGTCCAAATGTTGTGAAATGTTGTCAGTAAGTTAACAACTACTTGTTCTACAGATCCATAGAAATTTTAATCCTGGAGTTCCCCTTTACTAGTCCGTTAGTCCAAATCAACCTTAAACCCGTAACACGTCTTTCCCACAACTAAACAGTTAAACACAAACCAGGGAGGACCCTGTTCTCACTAAACATCATAATGAATTTAAAACTATGGTTATAAAACATGATAAACCAGGGGCGGATTTAAGTGACGCCCCCCCCCCCCCCTTTCGGAAGGAAAATATATCTATATTGTCTATAAAACGAAAATATTCAGCTACAATTGATCCCTTAGAACGCCCCTATGGCCATTTCAGGACATCTAAAATCCAAAATTCCCCGGGGAGCATGCCCCCGGACCCCCTAGAACTTTGACTCTCTATCGGCTCCCATTCCGCCCCCCTCCTTTTTTTCCAAAAGTCTGCATCCGCCCCTGTAAATATAGTAAGTTAATTTGAATGTTCAACATGCATCAGTTTTTAATTTTCAACTAGACAATTTTATTTTTTAATTGTGACTTGTATTTTTTATATTGATTCTTAATATTAAATTAAATGTCAAAATGTGTAACGGCTTCGCCAGTGATAATGCTACGATATATAAACAGGGGCGCAGCCAGGATGGAATGAAAGGGAGGTCAGCAGTGGTGGCGCCAGGATTTGCCAGACGGGGCGGTGCATGGTCCCAACTCGGGAGTTCCGGTGGGTGGGCGTGGTTGCCGATTTGGTTTTGATGAGCAAAAAAAAAAAACATCTCGTTTTCTTTATTGAAATGGGCCTAGATTATGTGAAGAAGTTGAGTTTCAGTCTGCATTATCAACGATGGCTGGTTTGCAATTCATGCTATACTATAATATTCTTCACATTTAACTACAAAATTTTTTTTTCTCAAAATTTTAGGGGGGGGGGTCCTGACCCCCGACCCCCCTCTGGCTGCGCCCTTGAGTTTGTAACTTTTGGCATACCATTTTTAGTAAATCATGGATTAAACCTGAACTTAGTCCTGGAGTAAAGTTAGTTCGCTTTTGACAATACCAGCCATAGGTTTAAATCTCAATACTACATTGTGTTAATTACATTGTGTGAAGAAGCCGCATTAAGTGAAATGCTTTATGTCTGGTCCTTCAAATAAGTACGATAGATAAAATACTGTCGATAGCAACAGGAATACATGGAGAAGGCTCATTCACAACAAGGTCTTAGAAGAAGAATACAACATACTGTAGATAATATTTAGGTATTTATTTATTTAGAAAGTATAACAAAACAATGGAGTAAAACAAAAAGATTTTCCTCTTATTGGCAAATATAAAACAGTAAATAAAACCAAGTGCAGGTGCAGACTTTTGGAAAAAGGGGAACCGGAAGGGGGGGGGGCGGTAAAGAGCAAAAGTTTTAGGGGGTCCAGGGGCATGCACCCCCAGGAAATTTTGGTATTTAGATGCCCAGAAATGGCCTCAGGGGCATGTTAAGGGATTAATTTTTGCTGAATATTTTCATTTTATAGACAATATTAATTAATATTTTTATCACACATTGTATAAACACGGGCCTTTAAATTTTACAGTTTCTGCCCATTTATTTTTTACATCTTTTATCATTATTTTATTCCTGTTCACAGGTATATCTACTTTCCATTTGGTGGTTCAAAACATGGTATAGGTCGCCAGCTGCTCGGTGCTTTTATGTGTTTTTTGTATGTTTGTTACTGGCATGGGTTCAATGAAACTTACTGCTACTGGGCGTTGTTTAACTGGATGGGTATTGTCTTTGAATCTGTTCTTATTATAGTTACATCAACGGATACTCTCAATAACTTTGTGGTAAGGATCAAATTTGATGTAATAAATTTTGCTGTTGTAAAAACATTTACCGGGTGGACATGAAAAAAGCCTCTATTTAAAAACTTGATACCTCCAAAACCTTTGGAAATCAACTTCTAAAAATGCAATGTGGATCACCAGTGTGCATTTTTGAGGCTATGTGTATGTTTTAATTCTGTGTGCACACTAATCAAGCAGTAACCTTGGAAACTGGACAGTATATTAACTACCTCATTCCATTTGAGTGTCTAAGGGTATGTTCAGACTCAACATTTGTGAGGTGTCACCACAAAATGAGTCGTGTTGTACAAAAAATAAAAATTGAGTTAGGCCTATTGATATATTTGGACAGAAGGGATTATAAACTTTAAATTGGTTTTTAAATGACATCCATAGCTTGAGTATACCCAGAGAAACATCATTTTAAAATAATACATGTATGAAAACACACTTTAGAGAAAATTGACTTTAAAGATAAACAATTGTTGACTTCCTGTATGTTTTTCCATTGATTTTGAAAAATACCCTTTACAAAATGTTGCCCAGAACATGTTTATTGTAAATAAACATAATTAGGGAGTTCATAATTATAAAATTTAAGCATTAAACATAACAAAACAACAGAAATCTTGTTTTCATAAAATTATTACTTTCTATTTTTGTTGATAGCTTAAAATCACCTGCCGTACAATTCGACTCTTTTCATCACAACACGTCACATTTAAGCGGAAGAAACTTGCCAGCAATTAGCTTAAGTCACTAATCCGGAGCGTAACTTGTGCTTCCTGCAAGCCCCGATTTATTGTAAGCTACTTAGCTACGCCTTGTACACCTGAAGTGTTTTGTTCTTGTGTTACGTGTTATCCAGCCACAATTTACAATCAGTCTGAGGCTAGTCGTGGCAAACCCACCAAGTTGTCGCACAGGAAGTTATTGAGAAATAAGCCAATAAACAACAGAAAATATAAACAAATACAAAGGAAATTTGTGTATATTTTGTTCAATAACTTCAGTTATACATGTCCGATTTTGATAATTGACCCCTAATTTTAAAGCTTACGAAAAGTCTAATATTGCTTTAACAATAACTCAATTTTCAATTTTCCTACAACTTGGTGGTTTTGCCGTGTCATGCCTCATCTGCATTGGCCAATCAATTACGGATGACTGGTCATAGAAAATACCCAATGGTGGACATTTTTAAATTTTCTATGACTACACCTTGTGTCTGAACACCTTGGTTGTTGTTACACTGCAGATTAGTGCTTGCGCTACGCTCCGCTTAAGTCGTGACTCTCTACATTCCCTAAACTATGAAAGGGTTTGGACAAAGGATAATGAAGCAATGCAGCATCAAGTTGCAACCCATTTTTTTAATGCCCACCATTGACCATCAATTGTCCTATTTTCTATTCATTTTAAAGTCAAGTTTACCTCTATTTACATTGGTTTCATTTACAATTATTTTTTATTTTATAGAACTCGTGGTTTTCTCCATCAACACAACGTCGATTGAGTGCCTTTTTTTGGGCACCAGTGTATGTCTTTCTAAGTCTTTCTAACATAGTCTTTCTAGCTGGCACGGGTACTACATATATCTATTTTGAGAGGCTTATTCTTAATGGTAATTCAACTGTATTATTGTTTTATATAATTTAAAAAATTAAATGATTCGAATTTAAAGTAGTATTAAATTGCACATTCATAAATGATTTGACATGGCTATGTTGTGCAAAACAGGCACCTTAAAAAACTATTATTGAGTTTGTTAAATTACACTTGGTAACTTAAGCCTATTTTTCTGTTGATTGTAATTTCAAAATGATGGTTTTGAATCATTATCAAAACGTTTAAAATGTTAAAAATGTAATGAAAATTATGTTACTTGCTGAATATGGGAATGTGCACAATGAAAGTTGTATGTGTTTGCGATGAATTAAAATCATTATGACAAACCACTGAAGAACCTCCAACTACTATTTTTTATTAGTTAATTGTAAATTTTATATATTTAGAATAAAATTTTAGAATTTTTTTTTAAATGACAGAATGTGTGATTTATTAATAATAGCTCAATACCTACCACTTGTAATCGCTAAACAATTGTTAAAGTTGAACAGATTTTAGCTTATTTTTTAAATTTAGATTTAGACCATTTTAATGTCAGTTCTTCTGTATTATTTTTCCAGATTAACGATAAAAAAATTCAAAACCCCATTTTGGTTGTTTAGAATCACCTGGAAAATATGCTTTTCATTATAAAATGATGATGTTCATTATTGCATTTTTAAATTATATGTTATGTAAATACTATATTCACATCAAATTTTTATACAGAACCTTCTAAATATTTTATTTTCTCTTTCAGATTTTCCCCGTAACTGTGCTTTCCTGTGGCTTCTATACTACATGACAATACAAATTATCAAAGAATGTCATCTAAGATTTGGCAAGAAATATCTGTGTGAAAAGCGATACAGAATTTCATAAAAATAGAATGATTAGTATTCATATATGAACATTCCATAAACAGACATGTAGTCTTGTATGATCAAGGCCATTCAACAGAAGGACTCTGAACTCCGGACTTAACAGTTGTAAACCTTGTACTGACAAACGCGCAATGTTCTTAGAAAACCAGAGATTTATGAAATTTTCTTAACAACTGAGTGAATAATCTTCATTTAAAGAAGGATTTATACGTTGCTCTTTTAATTGCACCGCATGTATCATGAATTGTTGCGTGTTGATGGCAACGTGTGTTAAAAGTTTAGCGTGTTAAAGGTTTAGTGTATTATCGTGTTTCCAAGCATTGTCTTTGATTTCACGCTTCTTGTATCAGTTTCAGGAATTTATTTGCTAAAAAGTTATGCTTAATTAACTGCAAACAAATGATTGTATGTCACTTATAGGAACCCCCACGCTAAAAGAATTATTTGCTTTTGGTATACATTGGTACATCATTGCCAAAACTTCTATATTCTATAGAAAGTATTTTTCTTACAAAAAATGAAAATTAAGTTCATTGTAATTTTTTATCTAGTGGGTTACTGGCTTTGAATAAATTTTTATTTTCATAAGTGTCAGCTGTTTGTGTTCCTAGGCAAGACACTTTATCCACATTGCATCTCTCCACCCAGGAGTATAAGTGGGTACCTGGGAGTTACAAATGCCACCTGCGGTGAATACAGCTGCAACATTATGGAATGGATTGTATTCCATAGGTGTTAGTTCAAATGACTGGGGGTAATAACTGTGAAGTGCTTATAGGCCTTGGCAATAAGCGCTATGTAAATGTTACATTATTATTATTATAATTATTATTATTAGAGCATCAATGTAATGTGTCAATGTTTGCCTTTTTAAAAGGAATAGATACTTGTCTAATTAAAATAGGACAAAATTTAAAATGTGCATACACAATATACATGACATTCCATTTTATACATTTGTTGTAAATAAATAATCATATAAGTAAAAATAAAAACGAAGTAAATTTGAGGACACTAGTCATAAAAAGCTAAATGTCCAGGAAGCCTAGCAAGTTTTAAAAATTTGAATTCAATTTTTTTTTTATATACTTGCCCAAATTCTATATTTATGCAAACAATTTTATTATTTTAACTATTTTAGTTCCTTGTGTAGAACAGCAGTACCTTATCCATGGGTAAGACAGACAATTGGACCCAAGATGATCAGGCTCATTCATTAGGTGTACAGTCCCATTATGAAGTCTTGTCCCGTCTTATCACAATGAATAATTAAATTAGTTTCCACTTAGTCGCTTAGCTGTACAGTATATTCCTATTGTTTTTAAGCAATTAATTTGATAAGCCATTGAGGTTTTTATTTTTTTTTAAATACCTTGCAATTATTTGAAAATGTATGATAAAATAGATTGAACCCTCTAATTGGAAGGTACACATAATGTATTGGTCATCTCGGGTAAGTTTAAGTGGGCCTGATCATCTTGGGATCGATTGTCACTAGGTCCCTGCTTATTTTATTTGAATGAGTGCGTCGGTCAATCAATTATGAAAAATTTGCTAATTTTATGACATTTTGTAATGAACAAATAAATATATTTTCAGTTTGAAAGATAATGTTTTATACCTGCCAATTACTTGTCAAGTAATTGACAAAAGACTTAGGGGGAGGGAGGGGTGTGTTATACATGAACTAGGCCTAATAAGAATAGAAAGTCGGACCTAATATTGCAAGCATGTTTTTTATACGGATGTAAAAAGCTTTAAACAATACAGTACTCCGAACTATTAATAAGTTAAAAATCTAAGCTAAGGTTGAATTTTTACATATTTCTTCTTCACATGGCAATCTTTTACAATATTTTGGGGAGGAGGGCG
>JAOTQE010002137.1:0-11391 GCA_025631205.1 Nesometra sesokonis
CATTTTTAGTGAATTTTAGGGGTATGTAAAATTGAGGGTTCATAAAATTGAGGTATGTAAAATCGAGGTTCTACTGTTCTGCAAATTTTTTTCTCATTCCAGAGAAATGAACCCTTTTTAGGAGTCCAAGCTTTGTTATGTCCTGGTACGTACTTTCAGGCATACTTGCATTTTGTTAACAACAACTTTCAAAATTGCTATAATTATTATCTAGATATATTAGCAAAGATTCTGTTATTTTAATCCATGTTACGGTGGAAGGTTGTTTTTGTTCTCAGGTGAGACACTTTACCCATGTTGTCTCTCCACCCAGGAGCACAAGTTGGTACATTGGAGGTACAAATGCCATATGCGCCGATTACAGCTGTACCATTATTATGGAATTGAAAGTGTTCCATGACAGGGCCTAATAACTGTAAATTATTTCGATCTGCATCGAGAGGCAGATCATTATTATAGGGTTGCCCATATTTTATACAAACCAAACAATTTAAACTGTTTGCATCGTGGATGTTACCCTCTTTTAAAATTCAAAATTGTTCATACAACAAGTGACATCATCATTTAATTCATTTTGATTAGGCCTATGATAAAGTAACAGGAAATGTGTGACTTACACAAAAGGTCTGCCGTCGTCGTAATCATTAATTATCCTGTTATAATATCAGGGTCTTATATAATCCTTTGAATTGGATCAGAGGCATACACGTGACTATGTACAACCCTCTCATGTACCCATCAAACACATCAAATCACTAAACCCCCCAAATTTAACATGGCATTATATTTAATGGGATATAAAGAATTGTGAGTTTAATAAACAACTATGATTATGTCGCAGGTACATGTTGTAGTTAAACATATACATGGTCAATCAGGTTAATGTTTGATACTAAAAATAATTAAATTTAAAAAATTAATAAATTAAATTAATAAATAATTAAAATGCCTAGACTTAATCAATTTAATTTTCTTACTTTTAACAAATTGTTTTAATATTTAAAATTAATTCTTTTTTAATGATATGTATATGATTTAAGTTGTATTTACATAAATTATTCCTTTAGAAAATCTAATGGCCTGTTTTCACTGCCAATAACTACCGTATCTTAACATATCTACCATATCTTACATGATATTTTAAAAATATGGTATTTGTTTTACAGCAGAAATGGGTCCACACAAAAATAGTATATCATATTTAAAATACCGTATATTTTCCCAACAAATTTTGTGGGTAAAATTTGGCATTTTCGAAAAATTCCATTTTCAATTTGTTTACCCCATTTCTGCCGTCATTAAAAATACCATAATTGTTATGTAGAATTTGGGATGTACTTGTCCGAAAAGCAGATCATCCGCAAGTTGAAAGCCCTGCAGAAGCAATACAGTATCGCAAATAACAATTCAAAGTCGGAGATAGACAGAAGAACCATATATGCCTTATACAGAAGACTCCGAAGGTGATAAATGTTACAAATTGGATTTCTTAGAATCATAACCAGAAATTGGGAGTGGCGACCAGAATTTGACAATGAAAAAAAAAATGTTACGTAGTCATAACAGATCATTTAGATTTCCAAGGAAAGGGGAGGGTTGCTGATTTCAACTTATGGAGGTTGCTTAGGGACCTAATTTACACACTGTTTACACACTCCCTAACGGTCATATCAGGCAGAGTAATCTTCTGTCCATCCACGACAGGTGCTATATATGGTCTAGTGTTCCTGGGAAACTATCTACTCATCTCAAAAGGTGTAAATAGGTTCTTCAGAGTAACTATGTGACTGTTGTTTTTGCTATGGCTTATAGATCCCCTTAACAGCTCAGCCATACAACTCACACATAACATTAAATGCGATTGATAAATAATGATGTTTGTCTTCGATGGATTTGATTAAAATCCTTCAGGATCAGCAACATGTGGGTCAATTTGATTTATGCACAACTGATATCTAATGTTGTCTTCATTTAAAAAACTAAACAAGGTTATATTTTTAAAATCATTTTTGTGTTACTGTACTCCTCCGAGTATAAGCCCATGGGGGTCTGGCCACGAAAATCGGCGAAATTTAGGAGGTAAGCCTATACTCGAACAACAACAGCCACGCGAGAAGAAGTGGGATGAAATGACCAAAAAAACAAACCATGGGCGTACAGGCTGTATAAGTTCATTACGTGATTTATGATAATTGGAAAAAAAAATATTCTACTAATGTTGTTTTTAGCGTAAACCTCACCACTTTTTTTATATAGTAAGTTGTAGACTCTGATGTGAAAAATGACATTGGCTTATAGTTGGATGTAAATCGAAATCTGAAATTTTACTAAAACTAGGGGGTGGGCTTATACTTGAGCATGGGCTTATACTAGGACGAGTATGGTACATCCAACAGCGAGTTTTCTCGTTACTTGCATGATGAGAACTATATCATGTTTTTTAAACCAAGTCTCATGAGGCTTAAGCAGTGGCGCTGTTAGCTCGTGAGAAAGAACCTGGTGTCCAGCAAGGTTCGAACCCAGGACCTCGGGATTGGAAGGCAAGCATACTAACCACCAGAATGCTAACCAGCTACAGCACCAATCCTGTCCTCATTTCTTAATCATATCCATATCTTCCCAAAAATCACCTAAAAATATTTATTGTTCCAAGTTTGGTAAGTAGAAATAGGTAGGCATCATTTATCACTCAGTTGGTGAATTTTTGGAACCATCACGGTTCTTAACTCATACCCTAATCCTTCCTATGCCTAGAGATTTACTATAAATACTTGTTATCACAATCACATAAAATGTCTAAACTTGGACTTTTGAAAATTAACTTCTTAATCAAGTTTACTTAACTTCTAGTTAGTTCTCAACTTAAGCATGTTTAGATGTATGTGGTCCGACTATGGATATCTATTCTACTTCTTTTACAGTTTCTCCTAAGTTCATTTTGTTTCATCACCACAACATACTCATGTCAACTCATTGGATGATCACCTTTGTCGACATGTTGGGAAATTCAAAATAAGTTACCAAAAGTGACATTAAAAGTAAAATCTTCATTAGTTTGACTATTACTCCAACTACAAGTAACAGTTAATATTTAGTTGTACAGTGGAACCTCCATTTTACATAGGCCTACCTCAATTTTATAAATCCTCAATTTTACATACCCCTAAATTCGCTGAAAATGGTACAACATTAAGAATTTACCATAAAAGTTTAACTACATCTAATGTAAAATATGTGTTAAAATTAACCATAGGTTTAATGTACATATTAAAAATCATATCTAAAATAGATTTATTATGTAAACTGGTCAATAACTAATGAATAAACCTTAATAAAAGAACATAACTCAATTTTACAAACCCTCGCTTTTACATACCCCTTCTGGTCCATACAGTATGTAAAATCGAGGTTCTATTGTATTAGGTTATTCATGGTCTCAACACAATCTTTCATATAAAAAATAGAAACTGTTCAATTACAAAAGATGTCTTTGAACTGAAGATATATTATCAGATGGAATCTATCTGTCATTAAATCATGTTATAGTTTAAGATCTCACTTTATAATTTGCCTCCACACTTTAGGTTGTTTGTATAACCAACAATTTATGGCTCTATTTCAAATATATGTTGAAATGTGTTTGACAATTTAGTGTTTTTCAACTGTACCAAGACCCATACCCGAATGCCCTTTTTAAATTTTAGGACAGGACCAACATAATAAAAAACATCTACCACCCTATAAAACCATTAACCAATTTTCAAGAATCATCACATTTCAACAGTTGTAGTAAAATTTAGAATTGTACAACAAACGAAACCGCATACCATTTTACCATACCACCCACGTAAAACTGTAAATTATAATTGCACATTGAACAACCGATATAGATCAGAAAATGTTGCATGTACAGACCTTGATCACGCATGGAATTTACTTACGACAGTTATTTAATTTGCTACTGAGCCACGGATAGAAAAAAAATGATTCATAAACAGACAGACGTAATCCTTTTACTTATTAAAAGGGAAAAAAATATTTTACATAGCTTACTATATAAAAGATGAGTAGTAATGATTACAGGATTATAATGTGTACCTGTCTTCTTATCTCTGGGAGATTTTGGGGGTTTTATGGGGTAAAGCAGAACCTTAAAAAAGCGCCGCTCTTAGCAAGTCAACCACCGGAAAAAAAAATGCCATTAAATAATTACTTAACTCATTATGTTGAGGATTAGTACTTTAAACATTTAGTGAAATTCATCATTTTTAGTTGTTGCTCAGTTATTGTTGTAATTAAAACAAGCTGGAATTCAAAGTTGTGCTCATCCATGTTTTATTTTTTTATTTGATGAAATAAATATTTAATTGAAATAATATATAATAATCGTAAAAAAAAGGAAAATTTCCATGAGAAATAATTAGTTTGTACCTACTATAAATTTAAAAACAAGTTGAAGATAAATCAACCAATACTCTAGATGAAATATGAGATTTACGAAAATTTGTCAGTCTGGAGATACAAAGAAATCAAACATTAAAAATATCAAACATCAAACACATAAATATAAATTACAATATACATTAGAAAGGTAATTCTAAGTAAGTTCTGGCTGTTTTAATATGATACAATCTTTTTTGTCAAGTAAACTTCCGTTATACTTCATATATTTGTTGTATTTGCTATGCTCAAGTAAATAACAAATTTATACGGTAAGTATCTATAGAGTATAAAATAATATAAAATAATAATACGAACATACATAAAAAAAATCTGTTAAAATAGTTAATAAAATGATTAATTAAACATGACACCATTTCTAAAGCTGTTAGTTACTGCATTCTGTACGAGTCTTGCCCTATCGGATCTTTTATAAACAATCTCTCTATGGAATGGATGTGTTCGATTTTATAAAGTATTAAATAACATAAGATAGAAAAATAAAAAGAGGACTGTTTTTCTTCATATTTTTCCTGTTTTATTTTTTTCTAATAATTATATATATTGTTGACAAGCCGGTTTTTACTATAAATGTAATACAGAATTACGTAGAAAAATACAATGTATCAAACTTTTCTAATTCAATCAGGCCAGGAAATCCTAAAATTGTGAGAGAAAACAGTAGCAAGAAAGAAGACAAACAATGGGTAGTGAGTATGTAGACAATGACCGTAGGAACGCTGAGACATTGGCCGCTACCAACAGCAGGGCATGATCAGCATACTCAAATTGGTACAAACTGTAAATTCCATTGTGTTATTCCATAAACTAACTGAATCAGAAACCTGCTGGACTTGTGCTACCACAAAGATCTTATCTTGGTTTATCATGTATCTCAAGCAATGCAATGCAGATGAATCAAAAATTAATTACTCTATGATAACCAAAAAATTTACCGCCATTAAAAAACGTGTAACAAGTTTGTGGAGAAAAAATGTATCTGTTCGTCCATCATCTCATAGCCAATTTTGAAAGACCTCAACCTTTTTCCGATATTTTTAAACCCAATTATAAATTATGAAAATAGCTTTATATTTTTTAAAAATGTGGGTTGGTTTGCTTTTCAAAAGACGATCGCATGTACAATGTGAATAAAGCAGTTTTGATTTTTTTTTTTTTTGTTTTGTGTCAACTCTAAACTGACAATCTTGTAAACATAACAGGCCACAGGATTTGACGGTAACTATCGTTTCCAATACCGTTTGGTTACCATGACCAAGAATTCATGGAAACGAAAAATCATTTCCCATGTCTGGCCTAGCCTAGTTAGGCCTATCCAGAATTTCCATGAAAACTAAAAACAGTTTCCGATAGTTTCCCATAATCAAAAGGCATGGAAACCAACAGTAGTTTTCCATGCTATTTCAAATCCTGTGTCCTGACATAACTAACTTCATTCTAAACTGGAGTTTTATTAAAATCCTAAAATACATGTGAACGTTATAAACTTGGTACTCTATAAATGTAGTTTATAAATGTTTTTTTATTTCCAGACTCCCTTTACAATATAAATTTGTTTATTAACTCCAATATTATCGATATTTTTACTCTGTGGAAAAGCCAAATCAATAACTTCCTTCTTCTTACCCTTCTTGTTTTTCATACATGCTGTACATTCCGTTGCAAGAAGAATAGCTTGAATTGTGCTTATTAATAACAGTATTACATCGTTTCATAATTTTGGAAATTTATAATATCATTTTCCATGATAATGTTTTGTTATTTGTTTGTATATATAAATGTTTTATTTATGTTAATAAGTTAAGATATATACCTATTAGAGACGATGATTCACTGTTGAATTTAATCAAAATCAAATTTTAAAAGTCAAATAAAATAAATCAATCTGTCCACAAACCCCCCAAAAAAATGAAGTGATTGAAGGTTTGTTTATTTTTAGTGAATTAAATGTTAATAATTTTAAGTATTAGACGTACATTTATTTTTTTTTTTGCTATGTGACAATCTAAACTCTTTGTTCAAGTAACTTTCAACAAATATTTAAAATAAAAAAAACAACAAATATGTGAATGTTTATGTTAAGCCATGGTATGTTCTTTAGATTTATGTGCTACATTTGGGAATACAATAATCAATTTGTCGACAGTGTCTTCCAAATCATCACTGAAATGCAATCAAAGTGTATGCTTTTGAGCGGTACAAAGGCATGTTTGTGTATCATGTTTAGCCTCAGGAATTGCACGTTTCACAAAAGCTAACAGATCATCTTTAGTTCCATCACCAAGAGATTTATCTTCACACATCCGTGATGATTAGAATGGACAGGTATACCATGGAAAAACCTCAAGAGAATTACTTGTACAAGCATGAAATTAGTATCTAAACTGATGCAAGAGGTCTAATTTAACTTGACTGACTGAATTTCTGGTATGGTAACTACAACTTCGTAAAATTTTAAATTTAGTCACTAAGGACGTTACCGATCAATTGATGCTAATGAAGTGAAAAATTAGTTGTAAAAAGAGAGATGAAAACCTTGTCCCATACTCCCAGCTGATTATAAACTTTAGGATGTTAAATTTCACAAATTCTTATTTCAAAAACCAGGAATGTGTACTTAACAAAATTGAAATAAATTGAAAACTTATACACATTTCATTTTCAAATATGCCTTTGTATAAAATTTAATTAAAACAAAATTTTCAAAAGCTACATTGTAATAGACTCAATTTTGACTTTTATAGTAGTAAATTATAGTTTAACTAGTGGACATGACATGAAGCTTTTATTAACATTTAAGGTCTCCTTCCAAATATCCTTAAAGTTTTTTCATAACTTTTTTTAAATGTTCTATAGAAGGCCTAAACCAAACAGGATTTATATTTAATAATTAAAATGTAATTATAGTAATCAAATGGAAAAATATTTTATTTTTTATTTCTTTAGCAATATTCCTTTTGAAAAGCGCCAGTAATATTTCTCCTTAAATTTATTTTTAAGTTACACTATCCAATCTCATGGTTCCTTTCTTCCTCCTATGTACATTCACAATGACCGACAATAGACCGAATTAGCAAAGTCCTATCTCATAACGTAGGGCCAGACTATAAAAGTGGTTTGTTTTTTTTTGCTGACTGTTTTGTATTAGGCTATTCATAATTTTACTTGAGACAAAATAAATACAATGATAATTCTTAATATCTACAATTTCATTTTATTTGCAATAACATTATCAAACACATTTTCATTATAGTTTGAGGTTTTTAAAAGTCATCCCTATTTAACTGAACATTCTAAGTTAAAAAATGTGGCACTACTTGCCACTAAGGTCATGGCAAGTACCATAGCAATGTTTACTAGGCCTGGAAGATTAGCCCACGGGACTACTGGCCGCTAAGGTCACGGCAAGTACCATAGCAATGTTTACTAGGCCTGGAAGATTAGCCCACAGGATGTCTTGCTGGCAGGCAATATTTGTGCTAATATGAAATATGCAACCAACTATTATTTCTATGCCGTTACTCAAGACTGATGAGTGTGTTAACACTTGGGCTATTAATATTCTTACTGTACACATCACTAACTATGCTCATGCTAAAATGGCTACTGGAATTCTCATTTGGCTAAAATAAAAAATGACCCCTTTTCAGCAAATTGTCTAAATGAAAATCCCCAAAAAATGTCAATTTTGCAGGCCTTTTTATTGGTTTTTATTGTTTTAAAAAAAATTGGCTAAAGAATTTATGATTTGGCTAAATAACTCGGGAACCTTTAGCCAGTTTGGCTAAGAAAAAAATTAAAATGTTACAGTATATAACATTGTAACATTAAACACAAAAACTGAATTTTACCTTGTATAATTACATTATGGTCAAATTTTAATCTATTTGTAAATTATAGCCTATATAATAAAATAAACTGGACAACTAAAAAGGTTGTAGAAAAAGTAGCTTCTAATCTAGGTAATTGTTTTTATATTTACATATACTACACAGATTAGCTAGCAGAGCTCGAATTTACCCAAGACACCAAGGCCATTTGCTGCCAGTGCCCTCTCATTTGGCCTCAGTGCCTTCAAAATTTTACCATCATCAAGGCATCATCTTGGTGCCCCTTATTTTCAGTAATAAATTAGGATACAATTCGAAAAAATGGCCTCAGGTGCCCTGCTGTACCCCTTAAAATCAAGCCAAAAATGGCCTTGCCCCTACAAAGCCCAAATTCGAGGCCTCAGCTAGCCATCTCTGGCCAAGTAAAGAGTTGAAAAGGTTTGAATGTTTCAAAATATGCTTTGTTTTGGATGAACTTGTATTTTAATTTGAGAGAAAATTTCTAAAACGTTTATCTTCCTAATCTCATTACTAGCCATGTCTACATTTGGCTATTTATACTATTTCTAGACACTACAATGTTAATAAAAGTATTCTTATTTTGTACTGATATTACACCTCCATAAGCAGGCACATTTTTCAAAAGATGTATACTTATTTTACATTAATTTTTTTAAGCCACATAGAAGCCAATATTTTCACCAGGTTTGGGCAAAATGACAACAGTTTGAAAATCCACTATCCTCTCAAAATACGGTACTACTATCATTAATAGTAAGGTACAAAAGAACGTGTGAGTTTCTCGGAGTAAAATCTGCTCAGTAAAAATTACAGAGCAAGTTTAACCGAACTAGAAAGTCCAATGCGGACAACGCGACTCAAGAAAACTTACCAAGCCATGTTACAGAATGGCCTT
The DNA here is from genome assembly GCA_025631205.1 of Nesometra sesokonis. Lineage (NCBI taxonomy): Eukaryota > Metazoa > Echinodermata > Crinoidea > Comatulida > Antedonidae > Nesometra > Nesometra sesokonis. The sequence goes on from JAOTQE010002137.1 coordinate 9,208, forward strand.
GATTGGTCACTTTGACAATCCAGGAGTTGTGACCTTGAGTAATATGGTTTATTTTACAAGTTCTACCAAAGATTATGTTAAAATTAACCATAAAAATAATCCATGTGCGGACAATGGCAAGATTTAACATTTAAAATGTTACTATTGGTCTTGGTAAAATATACTCTTTTTAAATTCAGTGGGATTCTGGCTTTAGTTTACTTGATCCGGTCTACAGTAGCATTTAAACCCTAATGTGTGGATGTAAACAATTCCTTCAAGAAAAGTATGTCATGTTCACATTTTATCAATAACCTATTGTTAGAAGAATGCATCTGCTTCATATCTGTCAACTTACACCCAAGATGGCTATAAAAAAACCGAGTTTGGACGACTGGCTCCAGCCCTAGCTAGAAACCAGCAGGGTGCTATGGCAACGAGTTCCCAGTTCAGCATGCCAGAATGTATAGCGATGGATGAACATGTAATTCATTTGTACATCTCGCTATGCAGCTTATTCTTCTGGTTCATGCTTCAATCAAGTTCTATTTGTAATTAGAGAAGTCTAAATATGAAATCAGATTGTAATATAGGTTATATCTGGTCATTTGTTATTCATGGTTAAATCTGTAAGTCTGTATATTACAATTTTCAAAAAGCAATGCCAAAAACATATTTCTCTAATACAAGCAACATAAATATTATCATTGTAAATTAGTAGTAGTAAATTAATTTTTCTAATCAAGGACTTTGGAAATGCAAGCTCACGCATGTTGTTAATACTAGAGCTAAATTGTCATTGTTATCTTTTTCTATCCTGAAGGGTGGATCCAGGATTTTGTGAAAGTGGCAGTGCTCTTAAAGTAAACGTACCCTATTCCCAACTTTCAGTTTCATTTGAAAAGCTAAAAGAAAAAGAAATTATATGCTATTTTGCTATCTCTTGCATTGTTTAGGGATGTAGATTTATTTATTTCAAATCACTTTATTCAATCAAGCAAACAGTATAAAGGAGAACATACAAAACCTAGGCCAGCGTTTATTAAAACTAATGTAAGGTATCAACAGTAACAAGAACAATTAAAACATTTACAAAAAAAAAAGAATTTTAAAATTTATGATATATTTTTTAACATATATGGGGAGGTGGGATGTAACATAAGGGTTGTGCCTGGGACCACAGATATTAGAGATTCACATTCCCCCTCCCACATTTACCCCTTGCAATGTATCGTCAAAGCAACACATTATAATACTGCAAATACATTATACCTAAACTATCTACCATACACTATGAGACTAATTAGTCTTTTGATCCAACATAAAGCCAAAACCAGGTGGCTCCTAATTACGCATACCTGACTGACAAATTCAAGTATGTTGGGTATTCTCTAATGATTCTTTACTGTCATTTAATTTGATCATAATCTGAAATTAAATTATACATTAATTAATAAAACAGTTACAATAAAATTTAATGTCAAAAATCCATCAACCCATCATGGAACCGTTCACCTGATTGATTTGTTTAATTGTATAGTAAGCATCTATTAATTAATAAGTTCAAATTAATTGGCAATATTTTTATTAATGTTATTATTATTTTGGGCTTACATTGATTGAATGATATAAATTCATCAACGCAGGTTTAATTAAAACATAGGAATTTACATCTCTGGACATAACCAGCATTGTGTAATTGTGAGCATGTTTATAGTTGTTTTTGTAGTAAAAAAGTTCAAGACGTTAATTCCTTTGTGATTAAAACAGAGATATAAAGATTACATGCTTAATAATCTAAAGGATTATTTAACTTAAACTGTTCATTTATTTTTGTTGTACTTTTTTTCTAAAAATATTTATCTATGTTATATTTTGTTTTATTTAAATTTAATTGTGCTCATACTTTTATTGTCATGTTCCTTAGGGTCTTACTTAAACAGAAAATATATTCCTGACAAAAGATCAATCTTGCTAAATAAATGTTACTTTGATTGATTTGATTTGATTTGATTTTCATAATTATTATTATTGTAAACAAAGAATTTTTAACTTTTTATGCTTTTTTCCTCAGTTTCGTCATTGTCTTTTTAAAGCAATGTGTCATATTATATTGACCATATCATATTCAGTGTTCTCCCCAGGCCCTTGAAGCGTCACGGTACCGTGACGCTTGGAAAGACTACCGTGACGCTTAAGGTACGG
>JAOTQE010002148.1:0-11390 GCA_025631205.1 Nesometra sesokonis
CCCCCCCGGACTGGAAAAGTGCGCCCCCCCCCCCCACCTTTCAGTGGATTCTGGATCCGCCCCTGTCAATTTGATGATTTAATATCTTAATTAAAAGTATTTTAAGCGCAAGAGTGCCATTTTCAGGTATCCTCTCCTCCTTAATCCACCCCCGCAGTAAGTAGTTGGTACTGAAAGGTTGTATACATACCATCTCTTTTGTTTTGTCGACATCTTGATTCCAGTATCGTAGTTTGTAACGCAATGATCGCTTACTTTTTTGAAGATCATATGGTCTCTGCCACACTGCAGTCAGAAACATTTCAGTAACGTTGATCGTTAGGTTTGTTACAGGATTAGGTATAGCTAAAGAAAAAATTGTCTATAATTACATTAAAGAATTCATTAAGAAATAGCTTACTTTTATTGAACATGTTTCATTGATCAACAGTAATCATCGTAACGCGATCGTGACGTGCGTTATGTTCTATCAGCCGTATGTGGCAGATCCAAACCGAATGAGACATAATTCGCAAATGCTAGTTTTCCACAATAGGCAGAAATTTAGAAATGGTATTTTTTAAATTTTATTTTATTTTAAAATTATACAGTTTATACATTCAACTTTTATACTACCTTAACAATTTTCAGATACATAAAATAAAAAACAATGCTCAAAAACTGCAATTTAAAATGACCTTGGTTAGTCATTGTATACTGATATACAATTTTTAAATGGAGTTTTCACAAAACTTTTTTGAATTTCAATTGTTTATAACTTCGCAAGAAAATGTCGTATGAAACTATATGTTTTTACATGTTAAAGATAATAATGTGCAGTTTTATAATCTGTAACTCAATTTTCAATTTTCCGACATGGCTTGGCTCTGCCAAGTGTTGTACACTACTTTATCAATCTCTATGTTATTACATACGGTAGTCTTGCATACTTGGGCCGTTTTAAGCCATATCTTGAGGCGAGTCATGTTCATGGCATTAGAAGCTAGACGTGCCTAGAGTTATAAAAAAAACGTGTCTATAAATAAGACGTCTGTCAACAAGTGATTCGCAAAAGGAGGCTATTTCTTTACATTCTCGCCTGAAGATTCTGCTTAAAATCTAGCCTCAGAGACGTGTCTTAAATCGTGTCCTTACGCAAGACACTTTTACAGTGTAACGTAACAATTACTAATTTCCACAGGGCAATTGTATTTGTATTCTTCAGCTCCCAGCTAGGCTTTCGTCTGTCAGAATTTTTCTATTTAGTTCTACATCCACCATCTCAGTTAGATCCTATAGAGTCGACATCTTATTTTTATTCAGTATGTAAAACTTAACTGCAAGGAATATTAATTTTAAACATTTATAATCCAAACTTAATTAACCGTTAACCAATTATAACATGGAGGTTTCGCAACTTCACGAAATACCGGTTAGGCGTACTATTAGCTCGTCGACCGACAGACAGACCGACAGAAACCTACTTGCACTATTTCATACCTTGTTGATACGGAATGAAAGTCAGTTTATTGGAGACGAGAACTGATTCTCCCGATGGAGTCTTCCTGTACATCGATACAATCTGCCTCGTATATTCACCTCGCCCTTTAACACAGTCAAAATAATAAATTGTGCGATTTTCTTGAGGTGAAACACTTTTTTCTAATGGAAAGATCTGTGTCCTAAGAAAAATAAATAATACAGGCCTATACGTGAGTTTCTATTTTCATGAAATACTATCAATTACCACTGGACAGACTCTTCATAGTAGGAGGACGCCCCTGAAACACCCTGAGTACGACGCGGATTTTGGGACATTTGTTATTTTGTCAACAAAATACCATTTTGTCGCGATAAAATAGAATTTTGTCAACATAATTGGGGTTTTTTGTTGACAAAATAGCCAATGTTTCAAACAGTATCCCGTACCACCGGAGGAGAGACTTGGTGGTAGAAATAAGGAGGAAGGGTTACAGGTGGGCGGAGCAGTTTAAATTGATTGTACAGTACAGGATAGAGTATGGAGTGGAGTCGTCAAAGGGTTATGCTAGTAGTGAGGTTTCGCAAATTTACGAAATACGAAAACAAAAACGGATACGTCATAAATTCTTGTAACGTTTGAATAAAACACCTTGAATATCTGTCACAGTCGTTCAGTATATTACGACGATCATAAAATGATTCTTAGGTGAAAATTGTACATAATTTTGAACACATTTAGCAACTTTCAAAAATGGAAGTGTAACGTATCCGTTTTCGCCCAATATCCCTTATTCAAAACAAAGGACAAAGATTAAGAGCGATAAACAAAACATCTAAATCTGCGGACAAACATAGTTAAAAGATTAAATACCCCATAAAATATTTTCTCAAACATAAACATAAATTTAAAAAAAACACTTCCTATTTTTAATTGTTGAGCAAATTGAGGACAGCTTTGCAAATTGCTGGGAATTTATGTTCGTTTAAGATGAGACCGTTTTATAGGGAGTTTTTGTATTTTTTTGTTTGTGTATGTGTGTGGTTTTTTTTATCTCTTGACTGTGTATTTGAACTTTTTGAACTTTTTCTTTTTGAATTTTTTGTCCTTTTTTGCATAAATGATCTTTATTTTTCGTATTTCTTGTTTCACCATCTTTGTCTGTTATGGTCCGAATTCTTTGAAACGGTTGCCACATCTCATTACAACACAAATAAAAGAAGCAGATCCAAGGTGGAGAGGGAAACCAACACAGATCCCATCCCATTTTGACTTGAACGAATGTTATTTAACTTGAAAAATCATTATTTGTAATAAATGGTTTTTTTTTTCAGATACCCCAAAAGCATCTGGTTTGTGACATTGACCTCGGGAGGACCCTAGGCCCCTAAACAGCACAAAAATTGGCACCGGGCCCCTCTATCCAGCATCCCCACTCTTTACTGGATCCACCCCTGGAATCATTCTAAGTTACAAATACTATGTCGTATAAATACCTGGCAAGCCTTACTTACCCTTCATCCCATCGTATAGCTTGAATGTCGTATGTTACATTTTCCTTATATATAACCGGTTCCCAAATACATTTATACTGATCAATTGTTGAGCTCTCACATGTTAGTGTTCCCTCTGAGGAACCTGTCGGAATAATGAAATTACAGTAAACCAGGGAACAGTGTTTCACTGTTTCTTGAGAAACAGACAATTAATAATGAAACGCGCGAAAAGGCGTCTCTAAAAAGACGCTCGTCGGTCACTTGTTTGTCGTTCTATCTGTCTGTTTGGCCGTCTGTCCATCCGTTTGCATGGTGAGCTTTTTATTATTCTTTTTGTGCAGTTACCCCCTCAAAGGTCATCTTTTTTATGAGTATTAATTAAAGTTACAAATTTTCTATCTGTATCCTTGTTTCCAGAGTGCATAGACTTTTTTGTGTAATTTTTGTTTGTAAACCGGCTGCATTTCAGTGTTAGGGGTTCCTTTTTCCGCGCCAATGCTTCTCCCTTATATTATTAGCTTTCCAATAAATCTATGAATTATGACCTAAATAGCTGTGAAAAACCGCCTATGAGGCAAAATTACCCTTTTTTTTGCTTTTCAAATCGAAGTAAACGCCGGTTGCGACCTTCTATTAACCATTTGTCTGACCGTAAAAAAACTGCCTCCCTTTGCTTAATTAGTTTCTTGTCTATCCTAACCCACATTACATCAATTACACAATGTACGAAAACTATAATATGCAAAATGTATCTGTTCTATTTTATGTACTTGATTGCTTTTGTAGCTTAGATGATGGCAGATGAGTTAGTACGCATATCAGTTCTTAATCAAGTGAATTTGTAAAATGTAAATCAAGTTAAAATATCGTATACTAATAATAAAAAACAATTTCTAATTTTGTTTAGACAGTAAATTTCTATTCCTTGGTAGCCGGTGTTTTATTACAATGCCGTGATTGAGGTAGCTATGCTAATTGTTGGGTACTCTCTCAGTTTTTGGGGGAAAAAAACTTGAGAGAAAAGAAAGTTACTGGACAAACTGTTATTCCAAGAGATAGCTGGGTTTAATCAGTTATTTTGTTTCTCAAGTTTATCCTATGTAAAAATTGTGCCGATTCCAGATAAACTAGCAGTCTTATTGACCCCACTCAAGATATTTTGGCTACTTAGCCACTTTTTGACCATTCTTGAACAAATATTCAGAATTGTTTGTGACCATGTTTTGAACATCTTATCCCATGTAAAACATGTTTAATAAAAAAAAAATCAGTCCTTTGACACCACTTATGACATTGGCTATTTTGCCAATTGTGAGAATTTGTTTAGAAAGCATGGCGTAGATCCCACCCTGTAACTGGCAAAAAAACTCGCTGTTGGATGTGAAACGAAATAACAGCAAAAACAAAAACAAAAACAAAAACAAAATTAGTCTAATTGGAAATGCTTATCAAAACGTGGTTACCTACCAATCTAATTATTTGGCAGTTATGATCAGCATGGGCATTTTTAGACAAAAAGTGACCAAAATTGTCAAAATGCCATTAGTTGTGTTCACTCGACTAATTGCTTATGGAATCAGCACCATTTTTATATAGTATAAGATGGTCAAAACATAGTCACCAACCATTCTGATTGGTGGACAATGATTAATAACTCCTTTGGTGATGTCAGCAATTAATTTTCTCAGGAGGAAATAATTTCCGGACATTTAAAGGCGGCACATGAAAAACTGAGCCATCAAAAGTATAAAAGGAACCCCTCTACATTACTAAAATAGTCGCAACAAAAACGACCAAAATTTGAGTGATGGGCGAATATACAGCCCCCCTCCCACCCTACTTTGTGGCAAAAAAAAACAAAGAACAAGATTAGTCTAATTGGAAATGCTTACCAAAATTGCCAAAATGTCATTAGTTGTGTTCACTCGGCTAATTGCTTAGGAATCGGCATCATTTTTATGTAGTATAAGATGGTCAAAACATGGTCACCAACCATTCTGATTGGTGACCATAATGTATATTTGGTCAACAATGGTCATTTTGGCCAAAATTGGTCAAAATATCTAAAATGTCAAGGTGGAGTCAATAATACTACTTTTTTTGGATTCAACATCCTTTTTTACATAGGATAGGATGTGCAATACATGGTCACCAATAATTTTGGTTATTTAACCAAATTTGGTCATCAAAATGGTCATTTTTGGGCATTTTTTATGACCAATATCATGAGTGTGTCAATGAGCTTTTTTTTTATTCAGCACATTTTTACGTAGGTTACACCAACAATTCTGGTTATTTAAAAAAATTTGGACAAAAAGTGACCAAAGTGGCCAAAATATCTTGATTGTGGTCAATAATACTGATTTTTTTTTTTTTAATCAGTGCCTGTTTTATAAAGGATAAGCCTGAAAACCCTTTGTCACCAAAGGTTCTGATTAAATCCAGCTATCTCCTGAAATATGTCGATATACTAACTTTGAATTGGCTTCAGTAATATACTTAATAAGACAATTGTAACCGGAAGTACAGCACATGTGATGGTTATCATTTTGCCTATAAAACAAACATACAGAGAAGTTAATAGGCAGGGCGGGTCGTGTCTAGGATTACGGATTAAGGTGAGGAAGGTTGGCCAAATTTGATGATGCAGTGTTTAGCTTGACAAACACCAGCGCAGATGTAAGGGGACGGACAGTGTACCACCACATATTTTTGTGTGGGGATGTTATCCCAACACTTTCCGTTTAGACGCTTATTATTTAAAAAAATAAAATTTTCTATTGGAGTGGATCCACGCCTCCTAAACTCACCCCTATCTGTGCGCCCCACCTCTCTGCGCACCTTAAAAAAGAGATCTATGCCGGTTTTGTCACCACGTAATTTCCGGATGCGGAACATTAAAACCTGAGCTATCAAAAGTATAAAACGAACACCTCTACATTACTAAAATAGTCATAAAAAAACGACCAAAATTATAGTGGTGGGCGAATATACCGTCCCCTCTCACCCTATTTTGTGGAAGATAATTCTAAATAACGGTATACACAACAAGAGAAACCTGCTCTACCAGATCACGTAGAACTTCAACAAGCACTGATAGCAAGAAGTTTTTTTGAAGGGGGTCTTTGAAGAGCTTACCGCAGTTTTACCTGGTCCCTTGGGCTCGCCAGCGAAAATCCAGGATTGGATTACACAGTCTCTTTAAAAAAAGCTAAATTTATAATATCATATATAATAATATTAATAATATTAAATTATTTTAAAATGATATTAATAAATAAAATTTTGCCAATATCTTACCGAAGCAACCTTATGCGTTATTATATTGCAGACTACAAAAGACTGACGATGGGTAGAATATAACCCAGGCACCACCAATACTCAAATTCGTACCTCGGCACAATGGGTCTGAGATGATTGTTTTTCTTCTTCAATGATTCTGTTAGACTCTATTGGTGTGTGTTTTAAAGAATATGGGTGCCGTTTTTTGGGAATTTGAGGCGTAATTTTTTGGATTAAGATTTTTAAAACTCCGACCACTTCCTTTCTACAATTTCTTGTATGTCACCCACAAAAGACAAAAAATACTAATATTTTACCTGTAAACTCGGTACCATTCTACTATGCCTGGTAATTTCCATTTGAAACGGTTGCCAACAAATAAATAACAACCCTGGGCCTCCAATCAATTGACTCAACAGCGCATCTACAAGCGTTATTAATGGTATGTGAATAATTACAATTAAAATCATGAATGGCTAATTGTATTTGTGCTTTTTTGTAGAATAACTCGGTAGCATAACAGCAATAGATGTAAGGGTACAGACATGGTACATTTAAAACATTGTATTACTAGATCTCATGATTAGTTGATTTTATTCTATTATACAGTAGTTATTTATGTTTATTGTCTTGAATATAAATGCTACCAACAATCTGTTCAGGCGTTCCATACTCCGTAACTGATACATTTCAAGTGGAACCCACCTCCGCCCAACAAAGTTGGAAGAAGCAAGAAAAAAACCTCCTTGTCAGGAGGTTAGGCCTATGTTTGTGCCACTGTTTATGTATTTGTTTGTTTGTTTGGTTGTTTGGTTGTTTGTTTGTTTGTTTGTTTGTTTGTTTGTGAACAGCCACAATCCATAGTTTCCATCAAAACAACAACTTGAAACTTGCCACCATGAGCCACAGTGTTTCTTGACTAAGGATCTGAAGCTGATTAAATTTTGAAGGGAAAACGTCAAAAGTCAAAGTAACTTTAAATAGAAAAGGTTAGCCTTTCTCACATGCCTTATGTTTGGGTTAATAACTTTTATTGCTTGATTTTTTAGACGCTATTCACGTCCCATACTCATTTATTTTAGTTTATCCATAAGATTGATAACCATGTACAGATTAATAGCATAGAATGATTGCGATTGTTGGTGGCAAAGATGCAAAATTTATGACGCGGAGAATCTGATGTGAACGGAGGTTTGCACTCCTAGCGTTCCCTCAGTAACAGTTTACAGTGCATTGAAGCGGGTATGCAAATCAGGACATGTTGCCTATGGAGTTTTGAAATATACCGGTTTTTTTAATGTCGATACCACGACATCCATCCCATCCTTCTCAGCAAAACCCCCACTCCCGCCCACAAAACATCAACCCCTTCCCTTAACACACGTTTTGCTATTCGATGCTACACTTTTGTTTAACCTCTCGTTAAATGCTATTTTATTTCAACTGACTGGTCCTTTGATCTTTCTGTTGATTAAAATAGAGTTACTCATATATTTAGAAATGCGTTTCGGTCATGCCATTGGTTAGTTAGTCACTCGCTGTCTGTGCGTCTGTCTGTTTATCTGTTCTTCGCCGTGGTTATACGTTTAATATACGTTCTTTTCAGGGTATGGAAGTCCCACTTGTGTGAAATTTAGCCAGCAGTTTCAAGGTCATATCTATATTAGTCTTTTACGCTTTATAAATTATTTGTTTTTCAACATTATAATTGTTTATATTGGGGGTGTGTATATTAAATATTATTTATATTATTGGTCACTTCCACGTCGGTCGAATAAAGGACGCAACTTACTAAAATTTGAGCCTTGTTGAGATAGAGATAGATTTAAGATTTTTATGTCATTCACTAATTTTACATTTTCTAACAAAAATACAGAGTGCGCTCGCTGTAATAACGAAAGCTCGTTATTTATTCAACTCTTTAGTATTTCTATGTTTGCACGTATTTTGTTCATACATTTTTGCTACGTTATTTTAAATAAGTTGGTATTAAAGTTGTTTAGGTTAGGCTAGGCCTATCTGATTTTTTGATAACCGACTATTCTTATTTTTGATTGTAGAGAGAAGTGTTTTATAAAAGTTTTGATGGCATAATAACGCTGAGGGCGCTAATTGTTTTGATAAAAAAAAATCTTCGGCAATCGGAGGTAATCGATATAAATCGATATTTCAACAAGATGCAATTCATGTGTGTACTGTCTGCCTTTCTCACTGTTAATTAAGATTTCCCTTTCTGCAAACAATGACAGTACAACCCAAGGTTTGGACCATGTAATGTAGATATACCACACACTATGTGTGCTGGAGTAGTTACAAATAGAAATAGGTTAGGCCTAGGCCCAGACACAGTCTCATCACCAAAACGTCGACATAGCCCTGGCAGGAGCACAGGTCGATACCGCAAGACGAGCCATCGTATATGGGCTGAGGAGAGGCTATCATCTTCACTACCTAATACAACGGAGTTCAGCCTCAGTGGTCGTGAACCGTTGCCTGAGACTTGCAATTTAGTTTCAAGATTGACACTTGAGCAATGTTCTAATAAAGATAAGAAGAAACGTTCTCGCGGTAGAATAATTTCGGTTGACACATCAAAGGCCAAGTCAAATGCTGAGATTTTGCGTAAATGCTTTGATGATTTAGGATGGCCGTGGAGAGAGGTGAGATGGGAACTTTTTTTAAATTATATTTAAATTCTTCAGATTGAAAACTGTCATAAACTACATGTCATATTCCTCAATAATTTAAATATTGTTTCAAAGTATAAAAGTGTAAATCTAGGGCTTTTGGCTTTGTCTAAAGCCTGTTTTCCTGTCGATAGTTATTCTGAATTTGCCTACTTATCTCAAATGCCATTAACAAAAAATAGCAATAAAATTGAAATCATACTGTACTGCTAAATTTTCACTTTACTGTAAAATCGCTATGAAAAGAAAGTTGCGGAATAAAATGTTTATTGACTGTTGTATTGAATAAAATGTTTATATTTATTAGATAATTCTATTGTATATCATGAATTAAGTTAAAAATAAAATGAACAAAATGAGCACTATTGCCAAGAAACAACCAATAATCGTTTACAATTAACCAACTTTACGTTAACTTTTTTGATGGTAGGATTATTGGCAAAAATGATCCATTTTTCTGTCAATCTTTGTGTAATCTTCATTTTTCAAGATCATTGATCAAAATCATTGCTTCAGACAGAGCACATTCCAATAAGGCCAAATAAAAAATATACATGATTAGCATCACCGCCCCGCCAGACTCCAGAATTTTTGGCTTGCCTCTAATATTTTTTTACCATTTTACCATAAAAATTTGGCAGTACCTAAATGTTAAATTTACACTGTTACAGCACAACTGTTTCTAATTAAGTGAATAAATACAAACATACTTATTCAAAGTTTTAGTTTTAGTAGCAAACGACAATGTTTGCAATGTTTTTATAAAATAATCATCATGTTGGTCTCTTTGTAGAAGCAATTGTCCATTAGCACAATCTCCGTCAACCCTATTCTGCATATGCAGGAGAAGTGCCCTGAACTCAAACCGAAAAAAACTTTTTGTAGTGTTAACAATATTTGATATTGACATATATAATAAAAAATAAAACCTTCCACCCTCCTCACCTGATTCTGGTTCTGGTTCATTACTCCTCAATGCCCCTAAAAGGAGCAAAGCGAGGAGGAGTTGGCAGGCTTGTTCTGTTGACTTCTGAGGTGATTTGTAAGTTCTTGTTTGAATTTATCCTTTTCCTTAATTGATGTCAGATTTCCTGTGGTATTGTTCAATTCACGTAGTGTTCTTGGTATAAATGATAGCAATCCTTTGATGCCGGAATTTTCATATAGGAAGAGTGATATTTTATCATGTAAAGCTAAACAAGTTTTTTTTTCTGGCCTAACCTTTACTGATGGTTGGGTGTTTTTTAAATGAAATCAGTGATTTCCTCTGTAGTTCTACTCCATTGTTAGTATTACTATGGTAACAGTAAAATGGAATTAATTTCAAAAGATACTTTACAGTTGAATAGATAACAAAGGATTCTGATATAATCACACATCACTGACCTGATAAATGAAAAAACGTATCCGGACAACTACCCCAGACGACTACCCCGAAGACTACCCCCTGGACATTTATCCCCCTAGGATGACTACCCTCTCCGACAACTACCCCCCAGGACAACTACCCCTTGGACAACTATCCTCCTAGGACAACTACCCTCTAGGACAACTACCCCTTAGACAACTACCCCTGGAAAATTACCCCCTAGGACAACTACCGTTTAGGACAACTACTCTCTAGGACAACTACCCCCTGGACAATTACTCTCCTCCCCCCCCCCCCAGGATGACTACCCTCTAGGAAAACTACTCTCTAGGACAACTACCCTCTAAACTACTCACAACACCCCCACCCCACCAGCGGGTTAGTTTTGTCCTGGTGGGGTAATTGTCTAAGGGGTAGTTGCCCTACGGGGTAGTTGTCCAGGGGATAGTTGGCCTAGGGGGTAGTTGTCCTAGGGGGTAGTTGTCCTAGGAGGGTAGTTGTCCAGGGGGTGGTCGTCCTAGGGGATAGTTGTCCAGGGGGTAGTTGTCCGGGGGTGATTGTCTGGGGGTAGTTGTCCTAGTTTCAAATCAAAACACCAGGTTTTGCTAAATTTATATAGAGGGAGGAAAAGTTTTAGGCTAGTTTTAGCATATTACTACTCACATGAATTGGCCCATTGAATAAATGCCTCTAAACATGAACATGCCCCTCATACATTATACTTGATAGAAATAGTTGGGCCTCTATGGCTTGAACTAAGAGCCATTTGGTATGTGATACTCCAATTTGATTTTGACAAGTAAAAATTATTTATATAACCACTTTACAGCTATATTCACCAGTATTTTGTCATTATAAAAAAATTTTCAGATCAATTTAGGGAGGCTTAAGGCTGTTAAGACGAACTGTCTGAGAAAACCAGGCAGGGGTGGGAGAATGGGGGTCGGCAAATTTTGATTATATTTTAAGGTTTTAATTGGTGTAGTTAATGATTACTATCCATAACATTTAAAACTTTCATCGGCCCCCCTGTTGTGAAATACAGCAATCCCCTAAAATTTAGGCCCAGATGTCCATTTTACAAGCTTTAAAACCTA
>JAOTQE010002159.1:0-11388 GCA_025631205.1 Nesometra sesokonis
CTTTATGGCCTTGTTGAAAAACACCATTGAGGTGAACAAGTGTAACCGTGGTTAAATAAAGATTATTATTATTATTACTATTATAGATGGAAAAGTGATTTTTTAAAAGAAAACAATTTTTGAACACATTTCAAAGCACAAAATTCATGTAAAAGGGCACTCTACAGGTCGGTTTTATCAATGAATGTTGTAATCCTACGTTATTCATAGATGAGTAATATTTACACAATTAGGATGGATTGTAGAGCTGAAGAATAGATGAATATTGGTGTTCAATTATCACATTAAGGGAAGGCGAGGCAGTTAGCAATAAAAAAAATCACATTTAACGTGGTTTTTATTAAAAAACGCATGAAGTTTTACAAAACTGCTTGTTTGGAATTGTCATTTTGAAGCTGATGTCATGCACCCCAGAGGGGTAAAATTTCACACCTGCTATGGTTTGGCTGTACAGGGGGAAAAACCCGGTCCGATCCAAACTCCCACCCTGCATCAGCGTGAGACACCAGGCCTACGCGTAGTCTTTAACAACGAGGTACCTTGTAACTATAGTCATCGTGCCCATTCACAGTCCACATTTGTAGGCAAATAACAATTGATAATGCAATTACTGACCATGTTTCCATATTAAATGTAGTGGGCTTATACCTGGATATATGTGCACATCACACACCAACTACTAGACTAGATTCCATGTTTTAAATGGTGGGCTTATACTACAGTACAGTAGTCGACCTTCTCATTTACACACCCCTTGGTCTGGAAGGTGTTTGTAAATGGGAAAGTTCGTAAATGACAATGTTCATTAAAAACTGATCAAAAAGGCTTCCTAAACACTTATTTTATTTATTTTGTTTTCTTGGTTTTAAAAATATTCTTACTCATTGAGTAGGAGCAAGAAAATATGCAAAATAAAGAATTATCATTCATAAATTGTTGGATAATTACATCAATGGCCAATATTTAAATGATGTGATTGACATAATAGTGTTTGTAAAATAGAAGGTTTGTAAATGAGAAGTTGGACTGCATGTACAAATCTTACTGACTGTGATTCCATGTTAAATTTAGTGGGCTTACACTAGAGTATATGAGCACATATTACACACTGACTGATTCAATGTTAAATGTAGTGGGCTTATACTAGAGTACATGGGCATATCAACACAATGACTGGGATTCCATTTTCAATGTAGCAGGTATATACCATGGTATGTCCACATCACACACGGACTGGGGTTCCATGTTCAAGGGCAGTGGGCTTATACTAGGGTATATGTCTACATTTACACACTGATTGAGATTTCATGTTAAATGTAGTGGGCTTATACCAGGGTTAATATGGTAAAATTGAACAACATGTTATAATGTAATAATAGGACATTGAAGCCAGTAAACACTCAATGTAAACAGTGAGATTCTCTAATAGCTGCATAATATTTCCTTCTCTTTATTCTATTTAGATGATTCATCCTCCACCATAGAAAACAAGCTTACTCATTTATCGTCATGGCAACTCGGAATTAACCTCCAAAGAGCCTTGTAATTAATTCGACCATCCATTCAATCTAATTAACTTAATGAAAGAGCAAATGCAGAGTAGATAATGCAGTCATCTGTTGTCATGACGACTAAGTGCGTTTTGGTTGATGGGAGCACATGTCATTAAGAATGGTTTTGGAATTGCTTTGTTTGTTTAATGCTAAGGAAATTTGTTCGACTTAAAATTTTGCTTATTGATTTTCGCAACCCACACACATGTTGGACAGGGTCCAGAAATCGGCATGCTACCGTTTTACCATCTATCATCGTTATTTTTACCAAAATGAGCGTAACTATTACTAACACATTAGTGGGGCTATTATATTGAAATTGATATCATTAATGAAGTCATTAGACTCCCTACGACATTATTCAACCATTGTTTGCAGCGAATCTCATTTAATTTTTCCGTGGATAACAATTATTGGGACAATCACATGCCGTGCATTCGGGGCATCAATTATATACCTTCATTCATGCCGTTTTTTTTACATTGCTTTATTGATAATAATGATAAATTTTGCTTATTAAAATATTATTGATTAAACAAGATAAATGTCCTATGTTAGATTTAATTATCAATAAACCCGGATGAGTCAATTAAATGGAAATATAATAACTAGAAATTGATTGGAATTAATTTTGCTTTAAAAATCTAATTAATAAAGGAAGCATCTTAAATGAGCATTGCATTCTGGGATATAACCTAGCTGGTTAATGGGTTACTTTAAAAAAATCATTAAAAAAAAGGTTTTAAAATAAACTCGTTTATGATACAGTTAAATTTATACATGCCTCTCTTTTTAGAAGGGAATTACAAATGATAAAATTCATAAATGAAAAGGTTCATTAAAACTGAAAAAACACTGATTAAAGCCTGAAAAATGTTGATCTGTTTGGCTTTACTCATTGTTATATGTTGCTTAAAGGAAAAGGTAAAAACAAAAAAATTATTAACAATTAAATAATCAGGAAATAACAGGGGGCGGATCCAGGATCCACCGAAAGGAGGCCCGGGTGGGCGTGGTTGCCCGTTTTATTAAAAATTGTGCAAAAAAATACATTTTTTTGTTTCAAAGGGGGGGGGGGGCCTTGTGTTTGTTAGTTTGTGTGTTCATTTGTGAACAGCTAAGGCCATAGTTTTCACTCTTTTCCTACTTTCACTGTGATAGGGAAGTAGGCACACAGAATATTACATACTCTATTCAGGGTCAAGAAAAGTTATGTTTGGAATTTCAATGGCAATAGCTAACAGATAGGATCAGAGTATATCAGGAACTATGAGGCCTGTTTAGTATCTAGCCTACTGTATTTTTTGGCACTTAAGAGAGGGCAGTAGACACAAAATAATATAGATTAGAATCCAGAATTCATGTGGTAAGGCAGACCAGCACCAAACCTCGGGAGGACCTAGATACGGTTGGTACTGACATTGCCTGAAAATTTGAAGTACATTGGCCCAATAGTTGAGATATAGATGCAGACAGATATACGGATGCAGACAGACAGACGGAGCTCATTGCAATACCCTCTCCCCACTATAGTGGGGCGAGGGTAATAAAGTGCGTTGCCCAGGCACAAAAGCAACTGGCATGAGTGAGTCTTGAACTCCAAACCTTTCGATTGGGATTCTGAACCGCAACTGCTTTGCCATCTTTTTAAAGTAATATAGTACTAATGCTCATTATTGTATTTGTATAGAAAATGATACTTGCTGAGACACCCTGCTCCCTAAATCGATGAAATACATCGTCCTTCTCTTTGTGTTTTGTCTGAAGGGTCTAAAAACAAATTAATAGCGCACAGTCTTACGGAAAGACATCAAGCAGTTAGTTTCATGTACAACATAGCACATTTAAAAGAACACTCTTCGAAAAAGGGTAGTGAATTGTCTCCCAGTATATTGCCCAATCACCACCAGGACACCTGCTGGAATTAAGTTCACTTCAGCTTTTTTGGTTAAGTCTAGTCCCAGGATAATTCTACTGTCATCATAGGATAGGCTTTCTTCATCAGTGCTTCTGTGATTGAATACGTCTTGTCGGGATCATGAACGTAATTGTCCAGACCCACTACCACTCGATTCTTTACGGGATCATTTGGGAACGTACCTGGTGTACAACCACGCTTGTTTTGTGCTTCACACTAAGTAAGGCAAAACACAATACAAATATAGCGTCCATCCTTAACACTTGTTGAATGTAAAATGTAATAAATATTAAAAATGATAATCATAATTGTTGAAAGTATAATGCATACTCGAAGAAATGAGATACACGCCATCGTCACAGGATTCAATATTCGACATAAATTATGTCATCAGGTATGGATCATTATCATTTATAATCAAATATTATGTCATCATCATCATCATCATCATCATCATTCCTGATGATGACATAATTTATGTTGAAATATTGAATCCTGTCACGATGGTATGTATCTCATTGCTTGAAGTATGAATTACATTTTCTTGAAGTTGATTACCTTTTTCGGAAATTAGATTAGATTAAATCATATAAGAAAAAAAAAGGTATTTCATATCAAAACCACGAAGTTGTTGCAAAATTGAAAAAAGGTGTTAATACTGAAAGCATATTACACTAAGCTTTAAAATGAGACGTCAATTATCAAAATCCGACATCTATATTAAAGTTATGGAACAAAATGGACAGAAAATATCATTTGTATTTGTTTATATTTGTATACTGTTGTCTATTTGCTTATTTCTAAATAACTTTTTGTGCGACAACTTCGTGACTTTGTCATGCCTTGCCTCAAATATGATTTTAATATGTGTATTATGCATTTCCCTTCAAACACTGGTGGTTTAATTTAATATCAGATATAATCTTAACAATAACTAATATAATTAATCTAGTTATGTTGTGGAAATACATTTTAATTCAATTAAGCTTAAAAGTTCAAATCTGCCAAATGTCAAACATCCCAGCACTATAGTGATCTCGAGCGAAATCTATAAATGGTCTGAATTACAAATACGTCATGTTACTCAGCTAGGATTTATTAACGCAGACGTCATCATTTAATGTTCTCATTTCAAAAGTAATTCTACATTACTTTAATAATGTTAAAAAACATCGTCGTTAATTGCGGAGAAGTCGGCTAGGCGACATTGCTTCCTATAATTCTTTGAGTAGTTCATCCCGATTTTAACAGGGACATACTTCATAGAGTCGTACTTTCTCGTTGTACTTTGAGTCAAAGTCAAAAATGTCATGGTATAACAACATTAGAGTAATGTCTCCCACAGAGATGCAATTCAACGGCTAATTTCTACGTCATTCTGCATTCATGTTTGCCACTTTTAATAACTTGGGATGGAAACAAGATGAATGGAATTTAATACAGTCAAATAAAAAAATATGTTTGAAAAGTTCTACCCTAAGACAAAATTTCAAAATATGTCTACTACAATGTGACAAACATTATTTCTGAATTTATAAGTACTTAGAAAGATTTAATAACATTTTATGTTAGTGGCTGTAATAACCTTATTAATTATTATTATCTATAATATAATTACTATCTGAAAGTATTAAAGGGTTGAATACACTCTTAAACTTAAAAAAAAATTGAAAGTAATTAATTAACAGAGTTCTTCAGAAAACAATAAGTCATTTCCCAGAGTACATTGGCAGTGCAATCAATTGTTGAATTCACTTTATTTGTAATAAACAGAAAATTATAATTTAGCAACATTCACACCCCTTGGGCCAAATACTACCGCCCTAGACACAACCAACTTAACGCCTAACATTTAGTTATAACTGTGCTAAGACCAAGACACAATCAGTAGGTAAACGGCAAAGCTCCCAAATCTCCAGGATTAGCATGGAGTTGCCAGGAATTTCACTTGATTTCGAGGGCGCCCGGAAATACACAATTTTCTCTAGAAATTTGATTTTTTTTGTTTATAATTATCTAGGATGTTAATAAATTAGCAATGTAAATGTAACAAATATGTAGTTTGTTTTAATTTATTTGAACACTAATGGTGTTTTGACAGTCCTTTGTCAGGAATTGCATTCAATCACCTCCTTGATTCAATATAGCAAAACTTAACAAGCCTAGTAAACTATCAAAGCATTGTTGTAAGAGTTCAATTTTACATGCCCATATTGTACCCAAAACAGTTGAAAAATCTCCAGGATCTCTGGTTTTCTAACTTGGGACATTCAACATTTCCTCTTCAAAATCGTGAATACCAAGCTACCACTAAATGTAATTTTTATTTTGTAGAAAGTAGCATCCCATATCATCGCTTTATTTTGGAGTTTATTGATCCTATGAAATCTATGCATTTTCTCAGGGGTTCACAGACCGTGGCATCCGGTGTCTCGCGTGGGAAATCCCACAATTCATCTTGAACACAGACGTTTTGCATGATCATCGATTAACGACAAGCTGCTAGTTTTCTAGCGAAACCCAAACACTTCTACAAGAACACCGATTAATCACTTTACTGTATTATGATTCAATTATTCTATTCCATCAGTTGACCTCGTATACCACACTATCATCTGTCGGTTTAATGTAAATTGATAATTCTTTATGACAGAGCATCTCATCAACCCCATATACAGGCCATTTATTCCTCATTAATCCAGACAATTCATATTCTTCCGTGTCACAAGCCATTTTCATTAACTTATACAGTATTCCTTCCACCATATTCTACAGATTTCATTAATTATCTATTTATTTAGTTAATTAATTTCATTTACAATATCATGCTGTAAAAAGCTTAATGTTACTGCAAATTTTAACCAACCTATATTCATTTAGTTATGATTATCAGAAACTTGTTAATGTAGTTTGCTTGACTTTCAATGATGAGGTTCTGTTTTAATCTGGCTGCTCAAGAAATTTCCACATGGCTAAAACAGCAGTACTCCTTCTTCAACATAAATATTATTTAGAAAACTATATGTAGCATCACCCGATATATGCGTAATGTATAATGTTTGTTTTTGTGGGGAGGGTGGGAGTGGATTTACCACATATTCTGTTCAGAGTGGTATTCTTTATGTATGTTTTTCATTTTTGTTAGGGTCAAATTGAGACAAGCTTTCCCAGCTTCTATGTTTGATCCCAATCAATGGCATTATTATAATTCTTATTATTATCCTTATTTTTGTTTATTGTAAAGTTCTGATCCATTGGTTGAATAAATATTTATTGAATTGAATTGAATTGAAGACTTTATAGACAACGCGAGGTACCAGGTGATAATACCAAAAGACACAAACTGTAGATAGGGGCGGAAATGTACATACAATTTGGATGTTTTTCTTTGTTAATCACAGTAGCCATGCTTTTGTGTCCTTAGCACATTTCTTTTCCCAAATGTAACAAATTGTAATCTTTCATAACTTTAATGATGATAAAAAGAGGCGAATTACACTTTGAATATGTTCAGAGGTCCCACATTTGAGAAGTGAAAAATCAGGAGATTTTATGTCGGCTGCTTTGTCAATCAAATTTGCGTAAGTGTGACACGTCACAATAAAAAGCAGAACACAGAAAAAGTGCATAACAATATGTAAAAATATCTATATTAATGTATATGAATTGTATTTAACACTGAGCAGAGTTGGTATTTTTTGAAGGAACAACCAATTTTTCTCCTAGGCTGTGCCAAGACCCAGTCTGAATATTTTTAGGAGACGTTTAAAATTCTCAGGAGAAAAATGTATTTTTTTCAGGAGGTCGGGAGATGACTAAACAAAATCAGGAGACTCTCTCCATTTTCATGAGTCTTGGGACCTCAGTATGTTTTTTGTATACATGATAAACTTCAAAGTATTATAATTGATATGCACTATAGATGAAGTCAACGACTGTGGGGTTCCAATAATTTAATGGTAATTGATAAATAGATAAAGTCCCAATAACTTAATGCTATAACATTGATCCTGAAAGAAGTCCTTCCGTTAGTTACACAAATAATATTAATCACCAAATTAGTAAATTATTTTCATCTTTAATACCAAATGTTTGCAATAAATACATTTAATATTAATATTACATATTTCTCTTGAACTTCCGTGTCATAGTATCGTATTCTTTTAATAAGTATATATTCCTTCCTATATACAGCAGTAGACTATATATTATATTAATCATCAAATTACTTAATTAATTTCACTTGTATTTTTTGCTTCAACATGTGATTCTAATAAATCAATTGCTTCTATAACCATTGACAATTTAATTGAAATCGATGTCATAAGATAGATGGAGATAGATTACACAGAGGAGCTTCTTTAATCATTTAGAGACAATTATTTCTGAAAATATAAATAATGCGACTTAATAATAAATATAACAAAAGCTTGCTAGTGTTGGAAATAAATCCTTTAAATGGTCTCATCAATTATATTTTGGTTTATTAAATGTATATTTTTATTACAATTTACATGATGTATGAATGGTAATAATGTCAGTTACTTATATAGTGTTTTTCTGTAGCAATTTTGGATGAGTTCAATGGCCACACTGCGTCAGTTGCTCCAATGTGGCAGAAATGTATTAATCTATGTCTTAGATTAATACATTAATTAGTAATATTAATTCAATTTTTTTATGATATTTTCCTAACCTCCTACATTTATGTTTTTTTATCGTATTATGTTTGTTTTATGTTAACATTTGCATTGTTTTTATGGTGTACAATTGATATTGCGTGCCACCGATATAAAGGTGTATGTTCTTCAAATAAATAAAAGCTAATGAATGAGATGACGACAAAAACTTGAAAATTGAGTTAGATAATGAAACTACACATATCTTCAACAAGCAAAAAATTCATTTTCTTTCATATGATGTTTCCTTAAGAAGCTAAGAAAATTCAAACATTTAGAATTTAAGTTCTGAAAAAACTGCATTTGAAAATGCAAAGCAGTGTCATTTTAAATTACATTTTTTGATTTTTTTTTAATCGTATATGAAAATTATTAAGGTAGTTTGAAAGGTACAACCAATTTCAGTCACTGAAAGACTTTTTGAATTTTACTTACATATATAAAGTAATAATTACTATTGCATTATCTATTATTTATTATTTTTATAAAATATTCAATAAGTCATTACAATCTAAATACTAGACAAATTGAATATCTTAATTGTCTAATCAATCAGCCACCTATCAAAATTACGACCATCGAATAATAACTTCCCGTTAAGACTGTAAATAATTGCGACGGATGTTCTGGTCTACAAGTGTACAACATGAAAACGATTAACTCAATATAGAATTCGGTCATACAGGAGTATTACACGCAACGATAGGTCTACCCGACAGAAAGAAAATGCAAAAAACTTATATCGTAATCATAATTCAGAAACAAAATCGACCAGATATTGGACAGCATACATGAATCATCTCGGTAGCCGTAATTAAGGGAACTCGCTTAACATGACTTACATGTCAATTTTGCGGAGCATAATATGTGATTTATGCGTGCCATTTGCCGGAGTGTATTTGTCGTGGAACAGCGAGGGAATAGTGGAAATAGTTCAACTTGTAATGTACAGCCAAATTCAATAAACATGAATGCAAATACAGACTTCAAATCATGAGGGAGGCAAAAACAAAAGCACAACCAAATAAAATTGTTTTTATAATAGTAATGAAATATTACGTTTAAAATTATCTCCATTGTTTTAACTATGAAGGTATTATTATTAAATTGATATTAAATCATGGAAAAGACAAATCAAAAAGCACAACAAGCTAATTAAAATAATTTCTTTTTTAATTCTAATGAAATAGTACCGTACATGTTTAAAATTACCTGCCCTTTTATGATTATGAAAGTTTTAATATTAAATTAATATTCAATAATGAAAAAGACAAATTGAAAAGCACAACAAAATAAAATTATGTAATTTATAATTCTAATGAAAAATATTACATGTTTAAAATTATCTGTACAGGCCCCAAATTTGGGCTTTGTAGAGGCAAGACCATTTTTGCTTGATTTTAAGGGGTATAACAGGGCATAAGAGGCCATTTTGTAAAACTTGTATCCTTAAGTATTACTGAAAATAAGGGGAACTAGGCCAAGTGGCCTTGATGATGGTCAAAGTCACTAAGGCCAACTGAGTGGGCACTGGAGGCAAATGGCATTGGTGCCTTGGAATTTTACCTCTGTCTGTATTTGAAGGTATTTATATTAAATTAATATTCAATCATAAAAGACAAACCAAAAAGCACAGCAACCTAAATGAAACTTTGTCTTTAAATTCTAATGAAATATCTTATGTTTAAAATTATCTGTATTTGTTGACTGCGAAGGTATATTAAATTAGTATTTAATAATAAAGAAGAAAAATAAAAATTCACAACAATCTAAATAAAATTCCAACTGAAAATGAAACATTTAAATTTATCTGTATTTTTATGATTACGAATGAATTATTGTCAAATTAATAAATGCGACTATCACTTGTCATTCATTACTGTGTTATATGAATCAGGGTACAATTATATTTACACATGTTAATAAATTAATCTTAAACTTAAAGGGTATTGTCATGAGCTTCCTTTGTCTGTCTGTCTGTCTGTCTGTCTGTCTGTATATCTGTCTATTTCAAAAACTATTGGTTAATGTACTTTAGTATAGAAGTGTTAATTTAAAAATGGGGCAATGCATGGCAAAATCACCAAGTTGGAAAATGGAGTTAATAATGTAATCATATTACACTTGTTGTAAGCTTCAAATTGAGTGGTCAACTATCAATATCAGACATCTACAACATGTACAACAAATAGACAAAAACTTCCTTTGTATTTGTTTTTATTTTCTGTTGTTTCTTTGTTTATTTTCTGTCATGTCTTCATATCAAATGTATTTTATCTTGAAAAATATTAACAGTACAGTACATTTTACAGAGAAGTACAATTTGAGAATTTGGGAAAAACAATTCTGTTTGTTATGTACTAAAAAAATATAAATATAAAAGAAAGAACAATTTAATAAATACAGTAAATGAGGCGTATCACGGCAAAACCATTAAGTTGTAGGAAAAACGAAAATTGAGTTATTTATACAACCATATTTCACTTTCCACAAGCTCCAAGATGAAGGGCCAATCATAAAAATGTGAAATCTTTGCTCCAAGTCGGACAGCCTTGCTCCAAGTATTCAGTTAAAATTTAATACAGGTTATAATTAGGTGCAATCAATCTTGTCTTCTTTTAATATTTACTAATTCAATGCATGTGAATCACAAATTATTGTTGAACATTCAATTTTCAAAATTATTAATCAAATTGATGATGATAAAGATAATAAACATAATTTAAAATAAAAATTTCACAAAAGGAAAATAAAAT
Source organism: Nesometra sesokonis (assembly GCA_025631205.1). NCBI lineage: Eukaryota > Metazoa > Echinodermata > Crinoidea > Comatulida > Antedonidae > Nesometra > Nesometra sesokonis. Next base: position 10,907 of record JAOTQE010002159.1, read on the forward strand.
ATAAATGAGACATGTGTGTTTCATAGACAATAGCTATTGATACATTTATGATTTTTTTTTTTTTAGTTGATGTTCTATTTTGTATTACTCTCGTTGCACGTTTTCAAGGAGCAGATGTGTGTACAAACAATTTCTGTTTTCATCTATACTTCTCAAGGTCGGTTGAGATTAACTAGCATTAAGTAAATCCTATTCCTGTTTATTTTAAATCCAGGGGCGGCTTACAGATATAGCATCTACTTCTTCCATGGAGATCGATGTACCCAACTAATCCTCCAGTTATTATTTTTACTTTTATAATTAATTGTTCTGTTGTACCTTTAAAAATATTTTCAGTTTCTATAATTATAAAGTTATCGGAAATTTAATTTAACTAAAATTAACTCATCTTGGAGTTGTTTTTCACATTTAGATCTTCTTGACTTTTAATATTTTGTTTTGAAATTGATATTTTTTATATTTCCTAAAATCCAAACATATTC
>JAOTQE010002170.1:0-11387 GCA_025631205.1 Nesometra sesokonis
TATTTGGGGTAAATAATTTTAAAATAACCTAATTTCTAGTGTCATCGTCATAACTTATGTATTTCTTCAAAATAAGCCAGTTATTTTCAAAATCTAATTTTTGTCATTTTTCAAGTGACAATACATCTTTAATGCAATAAAAGTTTATATTGCAATTGGGATGCTCTGAAATTGCACCCTTTATTCCTTTTAGCGAAAAATGTCACTATTTATGGCATGCGTTCGCGAGGGGATCGAACCCTGAAATTTTGGGAATAGGGAAGGATGTAATAGCGATGTTTCGCAACTTTACGAAATACGAAAACGAAAACGGATACGTCATAAATTCGTGTATCGTTTGAATAGGACACCTTGAATATCTGTCAAATTTGGTGAATATCCAAAGACGATCATCAACGATTCACATGTGAAAAATTGATATATTTTTTAACACATTTAGCACCTTTAAAAATTGAAGTGTGACGTATCCGTTTTCGTATTTCGTAAGTTTGCGAAACGTCGCTATTAACCTACTCTGGCCCACCAACCATGGTTTAGGGAATTTTAGAATGTTACACTTAGATGCTAGGGAGTGAAATTTTTAAGTGTATTCCAAAGTGTCACAATTCGCCATGGCACACTATTTGAATGAAACAAAAAAGAAGTCCAACATTCTCAGCTCCATCATACAATTGGTTGGGTTAGGATGGGGACAATCTTAGAATGACGCGCTTCTGGATTTTGGGAAATTACACTTTCGACATGGGAAATAGAAGCACGGGGATCTGTTGTTCAGAGGGGCGGGGATACTTAAAAGGTTGAAAATTTAGGGGTTCGCTATTGAATGAGGGTCGCTAGAAAATGGGTTTTGACACACCACTAGGAGCGCAGAGAAGTTTCACATATGTGGAGGTGGGGTGGGGTGGCTTGAACCCATCAACAACTTGAGAGATTAAATGGGTGGTGTGAGCGGGATTTTGGAAAGAAGAGCAATGGGGTCAAAATCACTTCAACGCCTGCCGATCGGGTGGCGGTGGTGTGTAGACAATTTAGGATATGGCACTTCATGGTTGGAATTGAGGTGCGGTCATTTCAAAATATAGCCATATATTATATAGTCATTAAGTCATGATTCCTTGTAACTGAGTTACATACATCGATAATTGTGGTATTCTAGAGCTAATGTATGCCAACAAGCGCCGACCTCACGGAAGGCGTGCTTTTATTAGGAACAAGGCCAATGCTTGCCCGCTACCCATGATAAACTCTGGATGACTTTGCTGATCGCACGGTCTGGTCTTGCACCGGCGAAAGATCCTTCAAATGTCTACCCTATCAACTTTTGATGATACGTTATGCGCCTACTATGGTCGTCACAGGTAGCGAAAAATCAGGGTTCGATTCCGAAGAGGGAGCTTGAGAAACGGCTACCACATCCAAGGAAGTCAGCAGACGCGCAAATTACCCACTCCTGACACAGGGAGGTAAGTGACGAAAAATAACAATAGAGGTCTCTCTCGATAACCGGTAACTGAAATGCTTTAAATCATTTAACGAGGATCTATTGGAGGACAAGTCTAGTGCCAGCAGCCGCGATAATTCCAGGCCCTGCGTATACTGTTCAGTTAAAAAAAAAGCTCGTAGTTTCATCTTGAGCAGGCTCGCGGTCTGCCTCATTACTGCCCATCCAGGCTCTCTAGGTTTTCACGAGGTACTCTTGATTGAGTGTCGAGGGTGACTGGAACGTTTACTTCAACAAATTAGAGTGTCCAAAGCAGGCCTTCGCCTGAATAGCGGAGCATGGAATAATGGAATTGGACCTTGTATCGATTGTAACAATTCCCGCGGAGGGGAAGATCAAGAGTTTGTTCGAAAGAAAGAATATGCAATGGAGTGGTATAGTGTAGTGTTTTCTGGACCTTATATTTTGAATAAGAGTTACGAATGAACATGTTAAAGAAACTAGTTTAGACTAGAATAGTTGTTAATAAAAAATAACAAAGTACATTGAGATTTTGTATCAGATCACGTAAAGGGACCGCGGTGGAACACCTAGTGTGAAAATCCTGTAGTAAGTAACCTTACTTTTATAATTGGATTTTCTCTTTGACTATGAGAATGATATACTATAAACACAACTTAATAATGCACTCTGATTTTTATTCATATTTAAATTCAAGAACTTGCATTTGTAGTAGGCTGGATTAGTTTAACGAAACAACAAAATGTATATTACAAACAGCATGCTTTGCATTTTAAATATGGATGGCAATTTACAAATAAATATTTTATTTTAAAATAGTACTGCTGAATGTGAATTCAAACATTATTCGCATTAAAAATTATCAATTCAATAGGACTCCTTACTGGCGTTTTCATTTTTACGACGTGGCTCGGCAGCAATTACAGCCAGTGTGGATCCAGCGGAGCTAGAAAGATGCCAAGTTGGTCAAGCATAAGTGTGACATTTTAACCGCAATTGGTGGCAATAGACATCGATCGAGGACCCGGCCAGGACCCTGGATAATATTTCCCTACAGATGGTCTCTGGTGCAATTTTAACCCTTTGAAATAAATAACACCCTCCAACTAGGGTTAACAAGGTAGATAACGGCAGTGAAAATGTAGATCTAGGTAGTTAACAGGGTTAACCCTATAAAACTACCATTCAAACATAACATAAACATTATTATCCTATTATGGCCAAAATCCATAAATTTCCCAATTAACATAAGGTCAGCTCCCTTCTCAAGGGAGACTACTAATGATATGCTGCCAGCAATGTCCTTAAAGTACATAGAAAATATAGTCATCAGTATACCTTCAGACTAATTAAAACTGACATCACAACAATCACTTATGACCTTGAGGTACCAATAACACTATTGTGCTGCTAGGTAAATCTTCCCAGTAATTTAACATGGTAGACCCATCTTGTATTTTTTTTTCAAAGTGAAAGACCCAAAATGTGAAAAAATCGTTTACGGCTGCATATAATACTCTGCCGAGTCAAAAATGGGGCCCATTGTATCCGCCCCTGAGCGGATAGGGCTCCAAAAAATAGTTTCTCAGCGTCAGCAATATGGGCCAATGTCGTATTGTGAAACAAAAACCAATTTAAAAAATTGAATACTGTTAGTGCCGTAGTTCGGACTCCATTGTTAACGAAAGAATTCCTTGAACACCATCATTTGGCAAAGTCAACGATATTTTGTATAAGGAGGAAGTCCAGAATAATATGAACAATTTTTAAATTAAATATTGTATAAATAAATCATAATGTTAATCCCATCCCATTATGAACAACTCAATTGTCTACTTGATATTCACAAATCGTAGAAATCGAACACTGCCATTTCCAAGTCCAACGATAAGACTTCTCCTATCACGTGACATTTGAAAAGAGGTAATTTCCAATGACTTATAACAGTATTTAGTAACTGCTTTGTTGCTATCTAACTCATAAATATGCAACATGTCTTGATTTATATATCCTAGAATCACTGAGTCCAGTAACTGTCCATCAGATATTGACGTAGTCTTACGTGGTTTAACAAACATTCTGTCATAGTCTGCAGAAATGGACTTGGTATATATTGTATTCATAGTATCATACTCTAAAACATGTATGACACTCTCTTTATCCTTCCTTTTACCCGTTATATTCTGATAAAACACTACAACATTTGGGCCTAGAAATCCAAGATGATGAGCGCGTGAGATGCTGGTACCAAGTGAGCATTTCTTAAGGATTCGACTGTAGTTGGGACTCCAGATGGTTAATGACAGAGTTCCTTGAACGTCAACATCTGCAAACATTGCAGCAGTCTGGTGTTCCGCCAAAACGATAGAAAGCGTTGCTAACCGATCACCATCATGGTTCATTACTGCTGACACAATCTGTACGTGGTAAAATGATTACATATTTACGATAGAATAAAGCGTAGGCTTATTTTCATTATCAATTTCATAAGGTATTCTATTGATGAAGTTATGTTTATTTTTTAATGAATTCGTCAGATTTGGAACTGCGGATCAAACTTGTGGTAATTCATGAAGTACAATAATTTTATAATGTTCAATATTTTGTCTTAGGTTACGTCTGAAATAATGTAACAGTGTAATGTAGTAAGATTTATCGCCTTCGTGAGTAGAATCTCAAGGCGCTGTGGACCAGATGTTACACATTCATAATGACTTTCTACTCCTCTAGATTACGTCACATGCAGCAAGTAACTGGCTTGTACTCAAGCTGTTTCGTCTGTCAACTACAGGGGTTGTGTGCGCACTAGTAAACCGGGTAACCCCTAGGGCCTACACGTCTCGAAAGGTGTACTGGGTTCTTTGTAGTGCACATAAGCCGCTGGTATCACTGGGCCTACGATTTATAGTCCTTATCCGAGAAGATTTGATGCACCACCAGAACCATGGGCGAGTGGGCCTCGAGTCCCTGCTGTTTTAGCTATGGTTCCCGGTTCCCCTGCCTTAACTGCTCAGGCATACTCGTGACGCACAATAAGCAAACAAATACTCCTACCTTCTGGTTATCGCCATGCTTAAAGTCTCGAATATCAGACTCATAGACATCAGTTGGGAAGACATCAGGGCAAGACTCCCACTCATCTACCATGCAAGAAGCCATGATAGACATACAATACAAGATACCAGGTTTGTTACCTGCACCAAAATACGCACTTAACCCACTTCGAGAAAGCTGAACAAAGAAGAATGTTGGACTGGCAAATGGAACCAATCTGAAAAGGTAAATTGAAGTTGTATTTGATATGTTAATTCTCGTATGTACTGTTTACACAAGCTTAAATGTTTTCAAGTAAATAACAACATATTATTGTCATTCTACCACTCCATCATTCTTAGTGTGATAAGTTACTGCCTAGTCTGTTGGGGTGGAAATAGCTTGAGAGTTGATATGGATAGACTAAATCGTTTAATAACTGAAGCTGAGAAGATAGTTGGCCAGTGTGTGCTACGCATTGACTCGGGTTATGAATGATCCATTCCATCCTCCTAATTCTATAATTATCTCTAACTTATAGTAGAAGTGGTAGACTTAGAACAATCAAGGCACGTACAACCCGTTATCATGATTCCTTTATCCCCAAGGTGTACGTTATTACAATGATAAGTTTATGAGGTTGTTTGTGATTGCTTTTGAGAGCGTTCATGACCATGTGAATTTCCTTTTTAAGGATGAAATAAAGTTTATCTGTATCTGTATGTACATGCCATCACAACTTAATATATAAATACAGGTTTTAGTAAAAACTTTATATTCGAACGAACGTACCGTCCAAATACGTGTACATCTATATACTTGTATTGTCCAAATACGTGTACTGTCCATATACTTGCACCGTCCAAATACGTGTACCGTCCATATACTTGTACCGTCCAAATACGTGTACCATTCATATACAGCACTTGTACCGTCTATATACGTGTACAGTCCATATACTTGTACGCTCCAAATATATGTAAAGTCCATATACTTGAACCGTCCAAATACGTGTACCGTCCATATACTTGTACCGTACAAATACGTGTACCGTCCATATACTTGTACCGTCCAAATACGTGTACCGTCCATATACTTGTACCGTCCAAATACGTGCACCGTCCATATACTTTTAACGTTCAAATACGTGTACCATCCATATTCTTGTACCGTCCAAATACGTGTACTATCCGTGTAGTGGTACAGTACATTACTAACAGTCCAGATACGTGTACTGTCCATATACCGATTCCGTTTTATAACCGATAACTTCATTCAAAATAAAAAGTACATTATGTTAACCATAGAATAAAGACCTACTTATGTTTACACTTGATGGTCATGCTATGAGCCGATGTCGTCGACGAAGCGGTGTTCCATATATCGATCGCTTGATCTCCGCAAAATCCGACTACAAACATGTTGTTTTCAGATATGCAACCAATTCGCTTAACATCTATGAAAAATGGATGAAAAGGTAGAATGATGTTTACCCATAGTATTTATATGAGCCATTGTGAATAACATGATACTAAACGATTGAATGTAATAAAATACAATTACTCAATCTGGAATGAGGACAGTGAATTTATGGTCACTGTTACTGGATAAAAAAACAAGAATCAGAAACCACCGCCATTACCATTATCACCCATTCAATAATCACAACCACAATCATCACTAACACAGCCACCGAAAGGAACACCGACAACAACACAATCACCACATCCACAATCATTATCAACACAACCACCACAACCACAGACATTAACCTCACCACCAACAACTACAACGACCAACATCACCACTACCACAACCACAATCATTACCAACAGCCACCACAACCATCACCATCATCACAAAAAAACTACCACAACCAACACCGACAACAACAGCGGCACAGCTACTAATACTGTACCATCACCAACGCATACCACTACTGCTACCACACCACCACCACCACAACAACAACAACAACAACAAAGCAACAAAACGCCCACCACCACAACACAATGGTAATTTTATGAGCACTCCGAATGTTTTCTAATAAGCTTCTTAAATTATACTAAATGACAGTAATAATGAACGACACTCCCACCACCACCACAACCAACACATCCACCAGCACCACAAGCACCAATACCACCACCGTCACCATTTCAAACACCAAAACACACAATGGTATCTTTAGAACATATCGAATAATTTTTTTTAATATAGAACTTCATACATTTTCTAATTTATACTGAATAATAAAAATAATTGGCCATGCCGTGCTGCAACTGCCACAAGAACCCCAACCACCAACACCACCACCACCACAAGCAAAACATCAACAATACAACCACCACCACCACCGCCTGAGAATAGTAATTTTAGAGGACATCAAAAGCTTTTTCAATACAGTGCTTCTAAATTTTCTCTCATAATTATTATACAATAGTAATAATACTTACGACATGAATCATCAGATGCCAGCATCCGGGTTACAATTGGTGGCGATACGTTTGTTTCCCAGAAGTACGTAGTCTTGTTTGCGGCAACCGTCACAGCTCTTGTTCCATCACGGGAAAACGTACAGCTTTGAATAGCATGTGAATGTACCTGTGGACAATGATACAATCATGGGAATTTCTAAGTGTGACATATTTCAAATAGTTAAAACTGTCTTGGAAAGTGCGAATATTGTGTTTACAGTGTTGCATCTAATGATGGCTACAATGACAGTGATGATCGGTCGTGACGATGGTGATGATGATGACGACAATGATGATGATGATAATGATTGATGATGATGGTGATGGTGATGATGATGATGATGATGATGATGGCTGTGGTAGTGGTGATGATGATGATGATGATGATGATGATGATGATGCTGATGATGATGAGTTCGACGTTGAGGATGATAATGATGATGAAGAACATTGTAAAGTCGTTGATGTGTTATGCAAAGTGTGCTGCCGTAATATACCATATTGGTTAAGTACAAAGATGGAGGCGATCGGCATTGAAACTACAATTGTCGATAAAGCATGTAAAATTTTGAATGAACAGTTAATGAAAATAATGTTTGTGTAAATAATATGGTAAATAAATTATTAAATGCATGAGAATTGTTTTATAATATGTGGTACTTTAGCCTAATTCCTTAACATCCATCACTTACGATAGCTCTTGCAAAATTTTCAGTTGAAAGGTCACGGGGATCCCAAATCCGCACTGACTGGTCTTCACTTCCAGTAGCGACTACAGTGGTGCCATCGTGAGAACTTTCAAAGGAACACGAGGTAACGGGCCCTGTGTGTCCTTTCAAATATGTCCATGTTCCACCACATTTTTGGAACTTCAAAATCTAAAAAATAATAATTAGGCATGATTGTCAAATATTACAAAGACACACACGTGAATTGTTTCAGTTATAAAAACAGGAGGAATGTTCTACTTAACAATAAAACAAATGACACTACATATTTAACAATGCTGAAATTTCAAGTTAATGGATGTTTTATGACGTAGGAAAACTCCGTTAGGCCTACAATTTACACTCGATACGCGAGTGTAATTGTTAGGCGTTTCGTTAAAATAACTGCAGCAGTGCGTGGGTTGTAGAGGTGCCATGACGTTATAAGACACGCATCCTGACAGTTTGTTTTTTACATTTTCGTCCTATAATTGAAATGGTATGCAAAAACAGTGTATAAAATTATAATTAAGCAAAATTTATTTTCTCGATGGGATTTTATTAGGCCTAGACTACATAATAGGATTGTTTACAAAGCTGACTTAAAAGATAAATACAGTGTTATGTGGTCTATTATCGATATATTGATAAATATTGTGTTTCGAAATAAAAGAAATAATACAACTAATTACACATTATACTAAACTAATAGTATACTAACATAAACAATTTATAATCTGTTGAAATAAAAAAGTTCATGAAAATAAAGAGGAACTGTCTAAATGCAAAGCTTATTCGTTATAATCGGCATCACCATCGTCAATTCATTTTGACGTGGGAAGATTTGAATGTTGAGAAGATCCTTCTTAACCAATCTATGTTCGGCCAATGTAAGTCTCAATCTCTCCATGCATGTTTATTGTTGTTCAGAAAGCCATTTCTCATGTTATTGATCTATTGGAATAGGTAGTTATAATGCACTAGCCTTGTACTAACCCGTAAAATTGGCTCGCCGTCCAGTGAAGCAACGTAGTCGAGATTCGGTGAGAAGGCAACCTGCCCTTGCTGGCAATTCAGTGATAACTTATCTCCAATGGGTTCTGAATTTTGACCTGAAGTGCTCCATCGATATGTCCCATTGGGTAAAATTCCTAAAACTCGTTTGCTGTCCAATGAAAATGCCAAAAAGCTACCAGTAAGATTTGTAGTTAAATCCTTTGCCCCGAAGGTTTTCACTTCCTGTGATAAAAGTAGCAATAGACTTAATTACAAATATTCTTATAGAAGCAATCTTAAAACACAAAAAAACCCCAAAAAATCCCCCTCCCTTCTCCGCCGTCTTAATTTTTAAAAGTTTACATCGAAATGTAGTCCCTGTGATTCTTTTTGAGATGTATTGCTCCTTTTCGAGATGGGATTTAAGAGTAATTTAATGTGTTTACAAAATACACAAAAATGTACACACAATGAACTTTTTAGTATTTTTATTAAAATCGATAATAAAAAAATGGCCTAAAATTTAAATTTGACAAACAAAAATTCTTTAACTGATCTGATTGACAGTTTCGACCTCCCTCGACGGAGGCCATCCTCTGAGTGACGGCTCTGCTGTTAGGCAACTCGCTAACCGGTAAGTGGCGGTTACCTAACCACAGAGTCGTACACGTGACTTAGTAAGTACAGTAGGCTCCTTCGTCTCGGCTCATGGTTTTCACTCCTGTATTTTTTTTAAACTATCAATTTCAAATGTATCATGCAATTCAAAAAGATCCTCAATTGGGTTTGTAAAATTAACCTAAAAAAGAACCCATCTCGAAAAGAAGCCCCCCACAAGGCCCTTAAAATGCAACAATGCCCATTTAAAGGCTTTACGGTATTTGAGTGAGTCTAAGCTTCGTGTGGGTATCGTTTATATATTTATAATAATTTTATGTTATTATTAACATTTCCCAAAGACTTCTGCAAGCTATAGACACTAACCTCCTGTTTGGAAATATCCCATAAAACCACTGTCTTGTTAGCCAATACCAGCCACTTTTCATTTGGTGCAAAAGCAACACATTTCGGTCGACACTACAATGTATAAATCATATTAGGTTGTTTATTTCTCGTTATTTCAAAATTCACATAAAACCAATTACAGTATAATACGTAGTGCAACTGAAAGTACTTTCACATCATATAAAATTAATACAAATAATAAGGTATTACTCAACACTACAGTAATCATACATTGATATCAGTAAGTATACGATATGGTAGCGTTTTGGGCTGTTTGCATACCTGTAACGTACAGTTACTGTTACGTAGAGCTCTATTGTGGGCTGCACGTCCGGTTTACAGTAATGGTACATAATGTTTGTCGGCTTTAACTTGGTTTGATATTGGAGCAGTTAAAACAGATGACAGAAACTTTAAAAAATATAAATCTTTGATCTTACAAAAGTATGTTTTTTTATTTAAACAACTAAAATATTGAGTTTGAATCGAGAGTGTTTGAAATGAATTAGGATGAAAAGAAAAATGGTTGTGTAAATAACAATAATGAGATAAACAGTCAATAATCATGAAATATTAAAATAAAACATTTTTTTTTCTAAACATGTTTCAACATACATTTCAGTATATCGAGTTTATAATCAATATAAAAAAACGTTTACCTTGAGTTCCCTTTTATGCATAAGACTTCCAGAAGGCACTCGATATGTACTTAAACGGCCGTATGACACAACATGGATCATCTTACCCTGCTTGGGAATACATAATGTAGCTAAATGATCAATATCCATTTCTACTTGCATCGAAAGCTTTCCTAATAATAAATAAAAACACTAGTGTAAATAAGCTGACTTGCTTACAGGTTCCCCGCCAAGAGACATGCATACTTCTACTTCAGTAGTCAGATATCACAGTTTCTATGGTAATGTATTGTGTGATTTTAGACCATCAGTTATGTTCTAAAATCGAACATGACCAAAAACCGTATTTTGAATGTTCTGAACTACAGTTTACTGTTTTAATTGTTCACAGAAATAGACGGCTCCGCAGTTTCCGGAATAATCAATCCCATCCATCCTCTCAATACGGTGTAAAAATGACGTTAGTTGGGTAAAAACTGCTCAAGATAAAGTGTTCATAAGGTTTGTAGCCAGAAAATCCAAGATGGGCGATGGTGGTCATACTGGAATAGATGAATTATTCAATCCCATACGTCCTCCCAATGACAACCAACTGTGCACAAATTAACTTGATTGTATAAAATCTGTTGAAGATATCACGTTCCCAAGATGTGCAGTTAAACAATTCAAGATGGCTGGCAGCAGTCATATTGGATTGTGTAGAATGCTCCAAATCAATCTCATCCATTCTCTCAATAAATTAAAGCCACTGTGCAAAAATGAACTTGATTGGATAAATTCTGTTCAAGACCACCGGTGTCAAGACCTGATCGTGTTTACAGGACTGACGGACGGAAAGAACGAACATGAAACTAGCATTTCCAAGTCCACGGTCACTTCCATGGCGGGGGACAAGAAGTACCAAGGAATAATATTAATTTGGTACTGGAACTAACTATGACTTAAGTAAATAGAGTTGAAAATAGTTTTTTGAAGGAAGTTGATTGGAATCAAAAAATCAAATCAAATCAAATAGTATTTATTTGATCCACAGCAAAGTACAAATTACAACAATTTGATATACTGTAAA
>JAOTQE010002192.1:0-11386 GCA_025631205.1 Nesometra sesokonis
AGGCTTTCTGTGCTATTCCCACGAAAATGAAACTGGTGTGTACCCCCTATCCCGTTTGAAAATATCTGGATCCGCCCGTGGGGCCCCTCACTTTCAAAAACGTTCCGCCGGCCCTGTCTAGCAGCGTATTCTTCCGCAGAGGAGGAGCCTCTACCGACCTTCATAACTTCTCAGTGTGTGTGTGGGGGGGGGTTGCCGGGCCCCAGCCAAGGAGCCCATGCCCCCACCCCCTCGTCGTGCAATTCCTGGCGTCACCACTGCAACTTCTTGTCTTTGTCCCCCCTACTTTTCAACTCAAATCGACGCCCATGGTAGACAGTGGGAGTCAATCGAAAGTGAGTAAAAAGGAGTTCCTCCTAAAAAACTCTAACCATGCTATTTAAGTCATTGTTGAAATTGCTTATTTTTTTGACAGAAACATTAGTGATTGTCTTTTCAACTGCAATGGCCAGAAAAACCTGTTACAGATTGAAATATCTTGGAAAGCCACTGCTACTGGCTTAAAATTACACCATTGCCTTAGGTGTTGGACATTATTTTCAGAATACACTTGTTATCTGACCACACAAACTGTAGCTACTGAATTTATTGTACATTACCGGTTCTCATGTGTAACCCTGAAAGGAAACACCATAGGACAAAATAAAAACTAAAAAATTATTAACCTGTTTGATACTCCTCGTGGGATAATATTAATGGGCCTAAATTTGTTCATTCAAACCTGGAACCCACTGTAGTACAGCTACATGTGTTTGTACAATCTACTGTAGTTTAACCATCAAATGTGTATCTCTTTTCCCTTTTCTCACCTGTGCAATATTTCCTCTTCATAGATATTCCTGATTTTAATAAAAAATAATGTGAAATTTATATAGCGGTATAGCCTCTAAGTGCTTCACAATTATTACCCCAGTTATTGAAAACAAACACTTTTTGGAACACAATCTGTTTGATAATGTTGCAGACATCATCAAGGAATGCCATTTATACCAGGTAATCACTAGAATTCCTGGGTGGAGAGAGGCAACATATGGATAAAGTGTTTGACTAGGAACACAAACAGCCGACCAGAGTAAGCCTCGAACCCTCAACCTTATGATTGGAAGTCTGAGACTCAACCACTGCGTTAACTGCTTCCACATTTTAAACATTTTTCTAACTCTTTATGAATAATGATTGATTACTAACCAATTACATAGATGTATCGTGAATTATTGTAAGACGTCCTAGCCACTGTCCTGATGCTGACCTCCCAATGAAGACCAGGATAAAACTGACTTCCATGAAACCGGCGAGCTTCGTCATAAAAACGCATGCAGTCCGGGACAACGGTTACCATTTTATCCTGAACAACGGTATTGGTAAGAAATTTCCATGACATCATTGGAAAGCGAATATGTTCAAAGACTTTGGCGGCATACTTTAATCGAGTGTTGTCAAATTGAAACCACGAAACAACTGGTTGATACACTTCAGCTTCTTTCTGAACATTTAGATCATCTGCTTCAATTAACTCTGTCAGTTCATTTACACCAAGATGTAGAAATTCTTCGTTTTCAACAACCTTTGTGAAATGGTGTTTTGCATATTTATCTGCTGCAGCTTCTAACTTGCTGCAACCGTGTCGCCGAGCAAAGCTCTTGATACCAATGCAGTTAGAAGGATGAAGTTGATCCTTCAGAAAGCTGCAGCAGATTTCCAGCAAATTCTCCAATTGTAAAAGACTTGCACCAATTAATATATTCTGTACATTAGATTCATTTATTTCAATATTAGTGGTGTACATAAAATTAACAATAGCACCAACAGCATCAGCATCCAAGTCCTTTAATTCAATTACCTTCTCCCTAGATTCCTTTAACTCACTGGTGAACATTGCATTAAAGTACAATGAAGAAGCTGCAAGGATTAAACGATGAGCATGAATCATTTTACCCTTGACAACAAGTGTGACATCACAAAGGTCTTCATGCAACCTTAAAGTACTGATGGTGGACAGGAGTTTAACTGCATGCTTTGTGAATAGATCAGGCATGGTGGCTGAAGTTCCATCTCGATTAGTTAGTTTACGTTTGTTATGAAAGGTTCCATTACTGGTGGTGATATTTTCAGTTGCCATGATTACCTGAAACAAAAACCTTTAAAATGTTAACTGTAAATTTAAAAATAGGTTCACGCCAGCACCGCACTAGCAATGGTGCAGGTGTCATCATATGCCTGCTCCATGACCTACAGACCCTCTCCTGCCACTGAAATTGTTTTAAAGATAGTCACTGTTTTTTAATGATACCCACTATAGAATTATAATATCAATGTGTATAAAGGACCCATAAAAAATATTATCATCCCCGTGTGTTTAAATTTTGGGAAAATCCTGATTTTTTTTTACTCATACGGGTACGTTTTTGTCGACCTTGCCTAGGCCTAGTCTAGGATAGGTCTACTAAGCGATGGAGGATAGGCCTAGGGACCTAGGCCTCTCTAGCCGTCTTCTACGCCCCCAACAAGGCGGTGTTCTACTGGCTAGAGGCCGTACATATACAACCTAGCTACCTAGGCCTAGCCTAGCGTAAGAGAGGGCTTCTCTAGGCCTAGATAGGCTAGCCTGCCAACTAGCCAAGCATGGCATCGCTCAATTATTTCAGAATGATATGTTTTTATCTACTTTATTTAGACATAGGGTTAGCCTGAGCTAACTAAGTAGGCCTAGCCTAAGCGAAAATGTCAGATTCAGCAGTCCACCTTTGTTTTGAAAGTACGCACTTTTCTAGATTTTAGGCACAATGGAGAACACGCGGAAGAAGCATGCTCAGGCTAGTTGATTGGTTCCGACCACCCGTGACAGAATCGATCATGCGTGAAAAAAATGACGTCATGTTAAGGTAATTTCCCTTTTCAGCGCTGACTTTCCACATGTGCACAAAATGGAGCAAGAAAGGTTTACACAAATTTCGAAAAAAGTAGGTTGATAAAAATGATTTAGTACAGTATAAGCAAGGAGTTAATTAACGTTACAAAACTGGAGTATAGGAGATCAATAACATGCGCTTAGCACTTATAGCAGGGCCTCAACCAAGTAAAGGTCCTAGCCTTATTTTAAGCCTCTCTCTCTGCTATTCATTTCAACAGAGAGTGCCGTAGTCTTTGTAGGCTTATCTGCCTGTCTAGGCCTAGCTTAGTGTTTTTGAGGTAGCTGTAGAATCACACCACAGTGCTGGTCGACAAATATTTGAACATTGATTGAACTTGATCAGTAGCACTCCAGCAGGCCAGCGGTTGCCATATTCTGGACCTGCCCTAGATTGACACTCCATAGTAATACCTGCCAACATTCGTACTCTAGAAAGCGGTAGGCCGTCTTGTCGTCGCGAAGCATGTGTGCCAGCGCCCTCGTTTTACTCGATTTTGCCTTGATGAGCAGCACCCGTTGTTGGGTGTATTTACGCTGAAAATGCTCATATTTTTAGTGCCAATTCACAGCGTGTATTTGTGTTTTTTGGTGTCTTTGACGCTTTTCATTGTCTATATATTTATTTTGGTCTTAAAATCCAAAAAGCGGTAGGATTTCCATGCAAAAGCGGTAGGAAGGTCGAAAAAGCGGTAGCCTACCGCCAAAATCGGTAGAGTTGGCAGGTATGCTCCCTTCCAGCTAGGGGAGTTTTAACGGCATTATATGTACAGTACTACACGTCACTGGGTGTCGGCAAGGGTGAGGGAAGGGGTTTAGGGAGCGCACTCCCTGTGCTCGATCGTAAAAATATCTGCCACTAGTGACTAAGAAACTATCGCACTGGATTTATTACATTAACAAACCAAAAATGGCTAAATATTATTGCGACGTGAATAACCTTTTGTGAGACCTTCCAAGACCATGCAGAGTTTTAAAATCTGGTGGTTTTTCTGGGAGTCAACTTACCATTGCTGGGGTATTGGTCCACTGCCCAATCCTCTGGTGGATTCAGAGGAAGCATCTTAGTAAAAAGGTGTTAAAGCGGTGAAACACTTTTATGTACACAGGTGATCTGACATAGGCTGATTTAAGGATCCTAGTTGATGCAAGAGAATCATTAAAAAATTAGTAGGTAGGGTGTGTCGTAGGTGTGTCCCTGAGTTAATCATTGTTCATCATAGAGATTGCAACATTCTGTAACCTTATGTTGTATAATGCCGTCGATGATAGTGTCTGTTGCCCATTTAAGATAGACAACTTTATTGTCCAAAATAAAATTGGAAATTTTTTTCCACTTTGACAACATGTACGCACAACAAATATATACAATAAAGTGATTGTCTGTATTGTGTAGTCCAAGCAGGTGATATGTAACTATATTTTATAACCTTTCCCCCTGTATATTTCTGTATATTTTTTCAAGAAGCAGCCCTGAGGACGGGCCTTAACCATTCAATGAGGGGCTGCTACAGAATCCCATAAAACACTCTGGTTCCACCACTGATTAAAAACCTTTTCAAGACACAAACCAATTGTTTTCAACAATCACACAAGTTGCAGATTATCAACATCAGCTGCGTCAATCATCTAGAATCACATCAGAAAGGCTTGTTTGATGGATAAATCAAGAGATATTATTTCCTCAGTTGTTCCTAGTAAGGTGTAGTGGGACAGAGGTCGCATAGACAGTTTACCTCTAACATTATTGTTTAACTGTTATGACCTATAGAACAGCTTGGTATCCAAGGGTGGGCTGCACCACCCCCCTTCGGAGGCAAAACACAATAAAAATAGAATACAAATATGAGCTCAGAGCTCTTGGAGCAGGCCTTGGTGGCACCTGACCCCAGATTATTTTCGGTGCTCTGAACACTTAAACTCAGCCATCCTTTCAAAAATCTTGTTGATGCCCATGTACTAAACTTGCATATGAACAGACTTGGATGAAGAATGCAGAATTCACTGTTATTTTTTTATTATTTTTTTTTAGGTGAAAGAACAAACCGTGTTAAAAAATGAATTGTCATCACTAAAGAAAGAGAGTGTAAGTCTAAACTCATTTTGCATAAATTGAAATAAGTTAAAATTCAAGCAGAGGCAGGCAGAGGCAAATACATTCTTGTATGAGAATGAGAAAGGAGATGGTAGCGGTTGAAATAAGAGTCCGGCAGAGGCAAATACAGTACAAGAATGAGGAAGAGGATGGTGATGGTTGAAATAAATTAGAGTCAGGCAGAGGCAAATACAAGAATGAAAAAGGGGATGGCAGTGGTTGAAATAAGAGTCAGGCAGAGGCAAATACAGTACAAGAATGAGGAAGAGGATGGTGATGGTTGAAATCAGTTAGAGTCAGGCAGAGGCAAATACAAAAATGAGAAAGGGGATGGCAGTGGTTGAAATAAGAGTCAGGCAGTGGCAAATACAACAATGAAGAAGGGGATGGTGATGGTTGAAATCTGTTAAGAGTCAGAAAGAGGAAATACAAGGATGAGGAAGGAGATAGCGGTGGTTAAAATAAGTTAAGAGTCGGGCAGTGGCAAATACAACAATGAAGAAGGGGATGGTGTTAGTTGAAATCAGTTAAGAGTCAGGCAGCTGAGTCAAATGTAAAAATGAGGAAGGGGATGGTGGTGGTTGAAATCAGTTAAGAGTCAGGCAGCTGAGTCAAATGTAAGAATGAGGAAGGGGATGGCGGTGGTTGTAATAAGAGTCTGGTACTAGAGTCAAATACAAGAATGAGGAACTTAAGGGGATGGTGGGGGTGGTGGTGGTGGTTGAAATAAGTCAGGCAGCTGAGGCAAATACAAGAATGAGGAAAGAGATGGTGGTGGTTGAAATAAGTTAAGAGTCAGGCAGTGCCAGTGGTGGTTGCTGCATTGCCTCATTTTTATTAATTCTTTATTATTCAAAAAGATGGGATGGTAATGGTACTACTGAAAAATGTGAAAGAGTACAATAATGGTGTCAAGACTGCTGTTGAGCATGTACTTTGTAGTCTGTGGTCACTCTTGCTTTCCTATCTATAGTTTTTAATGTGGCTCTCAGCTTTAGTATCCTACGTAGTTACTAACATCATTAACCCATCACTGGCATATTGGTAGTACGGTAGTGTGAAAGAGTATATTGGTGTTAGCATATGCCAGTCTCCATGTAGTATTTGTTAATATCAGGTGGATTCCCAAGGGTGGATCCAGGTTTTTTTAATGGTGAAGTGTGTCCACTATTCTCACCCTAGTATACCTGCCAACGTTTTTGGCTGCAATGCGCGAGACAAACCCCGCCACCACTATCTGGGATACATCCACTTCAATTTCGATCTGACAAGCAAAAAAAAAAAAAAAAAACGTCATCTGACCATTTTTTGCCTGTTTCTGCCCGTATTAACATTAACACTGTTTTGGGGGTGTTTTTTACCGTATTTTGCTCTATATTGTGTCATGCGTGAGAAAAACTATTGAGATGACTGTTTATGAGTGAGGATTCTGCTATGCGTGAGATAAATAAATTTATGCGTGAGACGTCAAAAATAGGTTCAATGCGTGAGACTCACGCATAGTGCGTGAGAGTTGGCAGGTATACCCTAGAGGCCATGATTTGACAAGCCAGAAAATGTTGGTTGGAGATGGCACATATAATACAAGGGCAAATACAGTACATGTACTTTTGAGGATATAAACTTAAAGCCCCCTGAAGTCCCCCTCCCCACCAGCAGGGGCACATCTAGGAATTGGCTAGTTGGATTTTGACAAGCTAAAAAAGCTTTTTCCCCTATTGGTACGTTCTTTATAGTGCAATTTATGATTTTGTGGCATTTTTCTTCACAGAATAGTCCTCCTCTGAAGTGGGGTACTCATTTCCACTGAAGGGGGTGCTCAAGGCCCAGATTTTTAAATGTTTCCTAATTTTTTTGTATTTGGCCTCTGAATGGGGGTGCTTGTGCCCCCCTGATGGGTAGTTTCAGAACTTCATCTAACAGGAGCTAGTAAGTGTTCGCCGTTTAGTAATAATCATGGGTTATTGGTAAAGTCCTTATTTAATTTACTATTCATGGGAGACGAAGTATATTAGATCATTCTATAATTTGATGCTAGGTTGAGTCAGTTTACACGACACCTGTACGAGGTCATTTGTGACACAATAATATTTGACACACAATTTAATATAAAAGATGTCACCACTAATGATCCTTTAGCATCCATAAAAAAAAAATTGCCCTTATTTTGGGTGTTTGTTATTTTACAAGTTAATTTAAATTTTTTTAAATACAGTACAGGTAAGTGGGAACTGAAAGTCCTATTGGAAGGTTAAATAAATACAGTATTTCTGAAATGAAAAATGAAAGGTCAGTGTTATTTATATATGGAAACCTTTATAAAAATCAAATCAGAATGTAAGTAGTTTTATTGTCCATATTTGATTATTTATCACAACACAATACAATGTATTTTCAAAATTATTCATCTTCATTTTTTTATAGAGGGTGTATGAGCAGCTTGGCAACAGTGGTATTTTCTTTCTCAGTGACCGATCACAAGTGATGAGTAAATGTCAACAGAAATTACAAAAGTTGAAGTCTGAGGAAGAGTTGAAAAATATAGCAAAATCATGAGAATTTCTGAAGAAATTGAAATCTTGCAAGTTATTTGTACCTTGTGCAGTGGCAGTGCTAGTTGTGGGGGGGGGGGGCTAGAGCCCCCGTCGGGGAGAAAATTGAGGTTTTGTCAGGGGCTTTGTATGGTATTGTCAAGGGACAGATGGAGCTCTAACACCAAAAGTACGCAAAACATAGCAAACAACGTTTTCTCTTTATTTTTGCTCGTCAGACTGAAAACGGCCACCTCAAAAGTAAACTTGCCTAAATCGTCGGGAGACCCGTGCCCCCCCTATCGGGGAATTTCCCTGCAGTCAGGGAATTCCTGGCGCCGCCACTGACCTTGTAGTTTAAAACATGAGAACTTTATGCCTAGTATAGGTACTATAGCAGACTGTTGACAAAAATAATTCAGTCAACAAGGGTTGGCTATCAACTGCAACTGCCACACTGTATTTACTTCCAGGGTATATGTTCAGATGTATTAAACGTAAGATAAACTGTGGTGTAAAGTCACACTGTTCAGACATAAAGTGCACTAGTAATATGATTTTTTTAAATTACTGCCAAGTGATCTTTTCCTATCCAAATTCAATTTGACAATGCAGACTGGTTGTGATTTTTGGTTAGTCAATACAGACGATTGACAGGGTCATAAAGTTTATGAATGATCCTGACTTAAAAAACTGAATCTGAAAATACTTTCTGGGTTGCTGTGACTTTCAAATGGCAAATATAACTGTACTGGCCAAATAATGTCCCCCAGATGCATATTAGTGCACCACCTCCAACCTTTGTTTACATTCTGTACCAACTATGTTTCAATCAGCATTCATAAATGTTTACAGTAGGTAATGATTGATAATGATGCAAACTCGATCAATGTTGAATGTGTCCATACCAGTAAGCATAGCAGGCCAAAAAAACTTATATCTGAATTGTTGTGCCAGACTGGTCAATTTTTCAGATTCCAGATTCATGATTAACAAACCAGGAGCATTGTTCTCTATGAATTGTGAGGAATGCTGCTAACACTGCGATACCAATAGAAGTAGAGGCTTAGAAATGTTATGAAAACCAAGCTTAGTGTATCAGTACTCAATGAACCTACAGTATACAGTCTGCTTGCATCATTTGCTATACCTTGATTTGACATGAGACTAACTGCAAGGGACAAGAAGGGGTATGTAAATCCGGACATTTGTAAAAATTATGTTATGATCTTTTTATAAGTTTGTTCATTACTTATTTCCTCATTTTATTTACCACTACCCATTGTTTAGACCTAGAGGATTTTAACTACAGTATACATGTATATAATATATTGGTTAATTTGAACACATTTTTAACACAATGTCCAGTTAGTTTTTAAAGCTTAATACATTACCATTAGTATTTTTTATGAGTATTTAAAATTGAGGGTTCATAAAATTGAGGTATGCAAAATCAAGGTTTTACTGTACATGCATTCCTTGCCATGCAGAACGACTTTTGGGTATGCCGTGTATGGAAATCCTTACTGTCGTTACAAAAAGCAGGCCTAGAATTTTGAGGCGATCCCGTGAACTGGTTCGCGCTAATCATTGATTACGAGAACCAATGGTTCACATACCTTTTCAAAAACTTAAGATTTCGGTTTATTTGGCCTCAAAGTTGTTAGATTTGGTCTTGAACCAGCAGAAGAGATGGCCAGGACTAATTTAGCCAGCTTATGAGGGATAATTCTTCACAATTTTTTTTAAGTCCCACAATTATAGTTAAAGAGTTAGAACAAAGTCTATGTTGGCTTGCATTAAGCAGCTCATTTTTGCTCGTCCTTCCCTGCATTAGCTTGTTGCAACATAACTCAGCTTGTATGGATTTTTTCATCTTATGTTCAGTTGTGAATGTTTGGAAAAAAAATATTCAAACTAGTGAGCCAGAACATCAAGCTTCTGTGAATAGTCTGTCTATTGACTTCATGTCAGGTCGTTTTATTGCCTAGCGCCGTGTTGCAATATATGCAGCTGAAAGCAAGCTCAAAATGTGGAGCTGAGCACCCCTTTCTAATTCCCTGGATACACCCCTGAGATTTACAAAATTAGAAAAAAATCAAAATAAAAACTATTGGTTGTGTGCTAACACTATAAAATGCATGCACAATAAAGCAATTTTATTTTCAAATTTGACAGACATCCCTGCATTTTTCGTAAAATCTACCGAATCAACTAAAAAGATACAGAATTCAAAGCCAGTTCCTGTGACGTTAGGGGCCATTCACAATTATTAAAATTTTTTCAAGCGTACAAACCGTATGCTGGGTGGGAGGGGGTCAACACCAGGCGAACGCTTCCACTTTCGAAAAATGCCAATCTATATTCTCGTACCCATCTCATCTATCACAGCCTCTGGTCTCACTGGAAACTTAACCCCGCCGCTGACCATTAGTTAGCGCACTCTATAAACACCCACAATTCCTCACGGAAGCATTTCACTTTATGGCCGAGAGATGGCCATCTTGTGTATTGCATTACAGGTTTATAAGATCAATATGCAAACTGAAAACATTAAAAGTAAGGTTTAAAAAAATCAACATTTTTGTTCATACATTTTCATGGAGGGGGTCTTGAAAAGTGTATGGTTTGTGAACATTCTGATAATTGTGAAAAACCCCTAGTTGACGCTACTGTAACAATGGAAAATGGTTAAATTTATACCTTAATTCTGATCAACATTCCTTAAAGTTGAATGAGTTTCACTTCAACTATTTGGAAGTTGAATTGCTACATACAGTGTGGTATGATTTAACAATAAATAACAAATTCTATCAATGTTTCATAAATTATAAAGCTGATTAACACCTTACAATATATAATGAATTACTGTATCAATATAGTATTTACGGAAGCTTTAAAGTGCCATCGACTTGACAACTTAGTATCTTGCCAAGTCGACATAATACGTACATTATGTCGACATAATGGTATCGTTATGTCGACTTGGCGACATAAATTAAGTTGACAAGTCGACATAATAAAACGATATGTCGACATATTGAAAGCTTTATGTCGACTTGGCGACTTAAATTAAGTTGACAAGTCGACATAATAAAACGGTATGTCGACATTGAAAGCTTTATGTCGACTTGGCAACTTAAATTAAGTTGACAAGTCGACATAATAAAACGGTATGTCGACATATTAAAAGTTTTATTACGAAAGTACAGAAGCTCATATGAGAGGCATGACATGGCAAAACCACCACGTTGTAGGAAAATTAAAAATTGAGTTATTGTTAAATCCTAATAAGATATAGATTCAAAATTTGACATACTGATATTTTTTTAGGTGAAAATGTAATATGTTACCATAATTTTAGCCAAAATCAATAATTGTAGCATATATTGACCTCATGTAATATAACAATAAAATATTTTTCATTCATTATTTTTCCTCAAAAACTTCCTTAATATATTATTGACGCATTGTCCAAAGGCAAAAAAATATTGTTGAAAAGCATAACAAAGTCATAGTCCATTGGGTTTATAGTATCACATAACAAAGTTGATATTTAGATATGGAGGGCGCTATTTATCATACCTGATAAAATAGTCCCATTCGATAGATACCAGTAATATAATTATAGTTTGTATGTATTCAATGATAAAAGTTTACAAAATAACAATATTTCATGTAGACGTGACGAATTCCTGGATCTCGTCATCCAGTCATCGCTTCTATGTAGACATTGCAAATCTTATACATACCTATTGATAGTGATCGAATTGTGTAGTATAGGACATATCTTAATAAGAATTACTTAATAGCAATCAAAAATTAATGTACGATCATTATAATCTTTCTTGA
>JAOTQE010002203.1:0-11386 GCA_025631205.1 Nesometra sesokonis
TCTTTAATTGTGCGCGAGGTGCTTTTTAATTTTGCGAGATGCTTTTGAATTTGTTGCGGAGTTTTTTAATTGTGCGCAAGGTACTTTTTAATTGTGCGAGGTGCTTTTGAATTTGTTGCGGAGTTTTTTAATTGTGCTCGTGGTTCTTTAATTGTGCGAGGTGCTTTTTTTAATTGTGCGAGATGCTTTTGATTTTCATGCGGGGTTCTTTATTGTGCGAGATGCTTTTGAATTGTGCAATTTAATCTTTTTAAGCGTGGCAGTTGTGGGCTACCGTACATTATCTCATTTATCTTGCAATACTTACCAAGACCATTGAATGAAATTTCACTGAAACTGCATCTGACAACTAAAAACATTTAAATTATTTGTATTTTTAAATATGAATAAATTGAAAATTTAAACTTTTTTATATGCAATGCATAATATACCATACCTGTGTAACAGTGCAGTTCAATTTCTGCATTTTATTTTGCTCTCCAGCTTGCACCTTTAGACAATCTGAATATTCAACCAAACACTCTTCTAGTTCTTGGACTGCGCAACAAATACTTTTCCCAGGCATCAGTAGAGTTACGGGTGATTTTTCAGGACAAATAATGCCTCTCCATGCTTTCTCAATTCACTACCATTAAGTTGTTTTTTTCTTTTTCTTCAGGTCGTTAAAATACTGATAATCTTTCCACTGGCAAGATACACACACTATTTCCGAGAGTACTTCATGGTGATTTGTAATATACTATAGCGTATTCATCAAGGTCTATTGTAAAAAAAATTCTTGTTGAATATATCATCTGTATGCATAGACCAACCATAAACCATAGCTAGCTCACAGTATGTGATTAGATTAATCCTAGTGTTTTATATAGGGCCTAGTGTAAATATTAAATTTATTTAACAGGTGAACATAGAGCCTAGACCTATATGAGGGAGTTTTTAATAAACAATTACATGGTATTAGGTCTGTAGCAGGGGCGGATCCAGCAAAGCTCAAAAGAGGGGGCCCATGCCAATTTGGACAAACACGGGTGTGAGATTTTAAAAAACTAATGACAATTAGTAGGGGTCCAAGGCCCACGTAGAGCCCGGAAAAATTGTTCTGTATAGATGCTCTCTGGTGCAATTTATTTATTCTGTCTTTATACTGAATATATCACTTTCAGTGCTAAAGCACTAATTCCCAAAGTGGTTCAGTTAAACAAATTTCTTTAAAATATTACAGTATGTAAAACAAATTCTAACTACAAGGTTAAGTAAAATAAAATAAAAGTAACATCTTAAAATTTATAAGCATAAGTGATATATCAAGTTTTCTCATTTTAGAGGCCCAGAGTGTTAAAAAAATAATATTTTACCAAGTCAAAAGGGGACCTGGGTAGGGTTTCTCCCTGGATCCGCGCCTGTGTAGTGTGGTGACAGAAGAATGGGGATTCTAAACACCGCAAGAATAAATCCCAGTTCCTTTTTCCTGGCAACACAGTAGGCCATATACTTTTTTTATTTTAGGCTTAGCATAGGCCTACCTACCTGTACAATGTATTTTCCCTCAGTTTCAGTATTGAAATATAAACTTTGGTTGTTGATCATTCTTGCCAACTTATTATAAATCTTGTCCACTTATGAGAGGCACGATCCTACTACCCTACTCACTATCTTCTCCTTTACCGGCTCCTTTCCTTTGCCCTGTGGCATTGACATAATTTTTGTAAACATATTTATGCTGCACCTTCTCCTTCTGTGATTGTTTTCTTCTTCTTCTTCATAAAAGAACAGAATATATCTGAAGTCTAGGTCTGATAAAATGTGTGCTGTCTCTGTTGGCCCGATTCTGTTCTTGAGGCATATATTTCAGTGTATCTATAATCTCCTTTTGAGTTTTGATTAATCTGTTTTTTTTTAATAT
The DNA here is from genome assembly GCA_025631205.1 of Nesometra sesokonis. Classification (NCBI taxonomy): domain Eukaryota; kingdom Metazoa; phylum Echinodermata; class Crinoidea; order Comatulida; family Antedonidae; genus Nesometra; species Nesometra sesokonis. The sequence goes on from JAOTQE010002203.1 coordinate 1,904, forward strand.
TTTTAACGTTATATACTACATTGTAGTTAATTTAATTACAAAAAAAAACAACTTTATTTAGAGTTTTGTGTGCTGTCTCATGCCCTGTTTGTTTGTAATTATGTTATTTCTTGCCCTTTCTCTGATGAGTTTCTGGGACCTCTCAGGATACAAACCTTCGTGTTTAGAGGGTTATCATTTGCTCCTATTTGTCCTTTTTTTGTTTCTTCTTTTTGGTGTTTGTAAATGATACTGTACACAGATAATAGATTATATAGATCTTTTATTAACATAAGCCTGTCAACATGCGTTAGCCAGAATAAGTGTGTGTAACAACATGGCTTCTATAAGCGCATGCGTATAACTATATAGAGGGCAGCATTAATCTTTTTATTAACTATCAACATCCGATGCTGTTTGCTTCGAAGTATTCCTGTAATCGTAGAATATACGTCTCAAATCTCTCCGTGTCAGGACAATATTCACCTATTTTACCATACGTCGGCATATTGAGTATTTTCTGACACCATGTAAATGATACTGTACACAGATAATAGATTATATAGATCTTTTAATAACATAAGCCTGTCAACATGCGTTAGCCAGAATAAGTGTGTGTAACAACATGGCTTCTATAAGCGCATGCGTATAACTATATAGAGGGCAGCATTAATCTTTTTATTAACTATCAACAGTGTTTATCTTTTTTCTCTTTTGTGTGATGTTTCTTTGTTTGTTTTTTGATGTTTATAATTTTTCCTTCAATTCTAAATGTCTGTCTGTCCATTCAATGTATTGGTGTACTTTTTTCTTTTTGATGCATTGATCCATTGCCGTTTCATTTTATATTTAAGTTGTATATTTATCTGTATATTTTTATATGAGCAAGAAATAAAAACAAACAAAAAAACAAATTCAGTAACAAAAGATTGTGTAATTTCATTCATATTATCATATTAACATTAACATCAACTCTTTTTTGGCAATCGAATAACATTTCGCCCCCACATTTTCCTCGAATAAAAACACAGTAAACAGTCACCATTTGGTGTCAATCATTCTCCCACACGCACTGAAGACCGCGGTGTCCGCCCGACTTCATACTTCAGATATTTGTTATCATAGCATCATTAATCCACACTCATGCGGTTACAAACAATTTATGTGGTCCAACAAGTCTAAAAGAAAAACATCGTACGAGGCGGCATCGTATCTAGTGACGTATTATGTTTACAAACTATCGATAGGGTAGCACAGTATTGTTTGTTGACTCAAGAAACAAATTCAAGTGGTAAATTCATTTTTTTCTTGAAGTTTCTTTTTTTTTCATTTTAAAATATTAAATATTCTGTAACATAACATATTTAAAAACTATTACTTGTATTCTAAGCAATATTCTTACCTGTATTTTAAGTGGTTCTACATGATTACTATATACATGAGCATCTCCAATTGTGTGAACAAAATCCCCAGGTTTTAACCCTGTCACATGTGCTATCATGTATGTTAACAGTGCATAGCTGGCAATGTTAAAAGGAACACCTAATCCCTACAAAAGAAACAGTTCAACAATGCATGGTTATCTTCATTCCTGATGATGACATAGTTTATGTCGAAATATTGAATCCTGTCACGATGGGGTGCATCTCATTGCTTGGAGTATGCATCACATTTTCTTGCATAACTATCTCCAATTGTATTTTAGGTTAGTCACACTAAGATCTCAATGGGTATTGTATTGAGAGAATCCCCTCCAGTTGGTACAAAACCGGAGTAAAAGAGAAAATGAAATCTTCTTTTAATAGTTTAAAGCTTTGTTCTCTTTAGTGTAAACTATGTGAGTTCAAAGTTTTGATTTTTGGTTTTTTTTTAAACTGGCCATTTCGCATTGGGGTTTCAAACACAACATGAGAGCTGGTTACTGGATTAGCCAACAACAAGTACACAGAGGTCCAATCTTTGAGAAGTGAAAAATCAGGAGATTTTATGTTGGCTGCTTTGTCAATCAAATTTTGCATAAATGGAGTGTGCGATGCATCACTAAAAAACAGAACACACAAAAAGTACATAAAAATATGTAAAAATATCTATATTATTGTTTATAAATTGTATTTAACACTGAGCAGAGCTGGTATTTTTGGAAGGGACAATCGATTTTGCCAAGATCAACTCTGAATATTTTTGGGAGACAGTTAAAATTTCTCAGGAGAAAAGTGTATTTTTTCAGGAGGGTGGGAGATGACTCAAAATATCAGGAAACTCCTGCCATTTTCAGGAGACTTGGGACCTCTGAAATACAGTTTGGTTTTCCTATCTCTATTTACTCACTTTATTTTGAACTTCAAAATTTTTTATGAGGGTGGTTTATCCAGCCAAATCTGGTCATTAAGCCTGTTTGCCTGCAGATCGATAATCCCAAAAACGGCGATTCGAAACAGCATTTTCGATAATTAATTTCGAAAAATTACTATTTCACTTAGATCGACAGGAAAAGGGGTCGCTTTTGACATTATTCCCGACATAAAAAAATTAATGATTTGGATTGTTAACGTTAACGCGAGTCCAGCTTTAACAATCTGAATCGTTAAAGTTGGCTGATTGCGAGGTAACATTGCCTGCGACACGCATTTACAGGTATTGGGCTTAGAAATAAATCACACATTTATTCATATACATTTGCATGAGCTGTAACTTGCTTAAGAACATAAGATATACAATTATTAAACTAATAATTATATAAAAATTGTACTCAGAAAGTTCTTTAAATTTGTTTTATGGTGATTTTAATTCCTCGCGAATGTATATGAATGTTGTTGCGCGCAACATAGTAAATAGCGGAAAATTTAGCGGTCCATAGTGATTTGAATTTTAATGTTGATTTTTAAACTTTTTATAATGAATCAAAATCAAAATCGGCGTTTTTGGAATAACAATCGACAGGAAAACAGGCTTTAGACAGCCTTATACAACATTTGCTTGAATTGCAGTCACCACTTTGGGGGTTGCTATGGAACCCTATGAAACCCCCTGGATTCACCACTATAGAACTGGGTCTGATAGTTTCATTTTCAGGGGTATAGTAGACCTGTCAAGCTTTAAAAAGTGCTCAAAAAAATGTGTGGCAAAAATTTTTTTGTTAATAGCTGGCAACCACGTGGAATGCATTTTTAGTACTTTTATTTGGTATTCTGGGGAAAACAATTTTTATATTGTTGTTTGTACATACTTTATGCTATCTTAAATATTGATGTTTTTTATGTCATTTTACTGTTTTGTATATGAGGCTCTTTGGGAGAACCATATATTTTTTATGGAAGTTAACAAATAAATGTACAAATTTAGACCATTACTTTTAGGTTTTTTTTTGGCAGTCAATAAAAGAATGACAAGATTTACAGGCACAAAAATTGGGCTTTGCAGTGGCAAGCCTACTTTTGGCCTAATTTTGAAGGGTACCTCTAGCAGATGCTATTTTATACAAACTGTATTACTGGGAATAAGAGGCTTAAAGGCCAACATGGCCTTAATGATGGTCAATTTTTTTAAGGTACTGAGGGCAATTGAGAGGGCGCCAAAGGCAAATGGCCTTTGTTCTTTGGTTAAATTAAAGAATCGGACTTACCATATCACCAGATCGTTGATATAGTTGGCACGATAGTTCATGATTTGACACGTAAAATTGAACAAACGCATGACATGGAGGCAGTGCCATCTGGGGCAGATCTACAAAAAAATTGAAATTTTAAAATTAAACCTCGATGTTGAAGGTTAAACAAGTTGATTGTATTTAAATCATATGATCTCTGGTTGAAATCCTGTGCAGTGTAACATTAAAATGTTGGTAGTGGATTGTGGAGCTACAAGGAGAATATAGTTAGCTGGCCACTGCCAAAGACACCAGGAGCTACCGACAGTAAACTAATATTATGGGAACCAACACCATACCTGCCAACAATTGTACTGTTGAAAGCAGTAGGCCGTCTCATTGTCACGAAGCAAGTGCCCCAGCTCCCTCGTCTTATCGCATTTTATTTTGATGGGCAAAAAAAAAGGTCATTTTGCCGCCATTTCCGTTTTTGGGGAAATTTAGGCTGAAAATGCTTACTTTTAGTGCCAATTCACTACGTATTTTCATGTTTTTGGTGCCTTTAACAGTTTTCATTGCTACATTTTTATTTTTAAAAAGTGGTAGGATTACCATGCAAAAGCGGTAGACAGTAGGAAGGTCGAAAAAGCGGTAGCCTACCGCCAAAATTGGTAGGGTTGGCAGGTATGCAATACACGGGTACAGTTAAAAAGGATGCCCCACAAAAATATTTGGACATCTTGAAACAGGATTCGGCAACAGAAAGGAGAGTGGAACTGGTTCGGTGCGTAGAGAATCATGATGGCTGGCGACAACATTGGAAGGCTTCTCTGAAGACGATATAGTTGATGATGACTACACTAAAACTTTTCAAGTTGAATCCAAAGTGGTATGTGAAAAAAATTTAATTAAGGAAAAATTTGTCTTTGGCAAAGTCGACTTAGGCCATTAGGTGTACATCCCCATTAGAAGGTTTTGTCAAATCTCATCACAATGGTTAATTGGATTAATTTCCACTTGATCGCTTAGCTGTACAGTATATTCCTATCCTTCATAAACATTTAATGTGATAAGCCAATGAGATGGTTAATTCAAAATTACCCTACATTTCTTTAAAAATGTAGGGTAAAATTGACAATGGGAATGTACACGTAATGACAAGATTGACTGTTTTATATGCAGTTGCATGTTCCAAACAAAATAGAAGGTCATCAAAGCTGTTTCTATACAAAATAACAGAATCATTCATAATAGAAAGATGTACTAAAATATTTATACAAAATAATAATCATTCAATAAAAAAATTTAAATCAAACTTCAACAATTTTAATGTTTATTATGACATCATTGGAATTCATTTCTGATGAAAATTGTTTATTATATACACAATGAAGATTTACCCTGTCGTTCTGGTATGAAAACATCTCCATGGGTACAACCTCTTTTTAACCATTTATCATTGATCGTTATCATCATAGTGTAAATGAAGGTTTGGAAATCAGTATACTGACATGCAGAAAAAACACCTTTCCACAAACATTTTAAATAAATATTTAAATGAATGAATGCAGTGAACAATACAAAGAAATGAATAAATAAATATGTAATTATATATTGATGTAAAGTGTCATGAAAGTAAAAAGAAATGGAAGAAACGATGATTATACAACAAAAATATGCAACAAGAAAATACAATAAAATATTTTTTCACAAAAAAAACATATACTTACCGGTTAATAAAGTAAACCAATATGTAGCATTTGTATGATATTAAAATAATAATAATAATAATAATAGGTTAAAAAATTTATAGAGAACAGAGAAGTAATTATAATGGGTGGACATGCAAATTTTCCATCCACCCTTTGAACGATATAAAAATCAAAATGTGTTACGATACTACTGTGTTGCATAATTTTTATGTTGAACTTAGATGCCAAGGGCGGATCCAGCAGAGCTGGATAGAGGGGCCCAATGCTGGATAAAGGGGCCCAGTTCCAAATTTTGTGTTGTTTCTAGGTATCAATTTTCAAATAGAATGCATTTTCTGGGTATCTGAGAAGCAATTTCCACAGATAGTTTATTGCAAACATTGAGTTTTTCAAGTTAAAATAATAATTGTTCAAGTCAAAAGGGCATCCATCTATGGCTGGATGCCTCTTTTCAAGAATATTGTCCTAGGATAGTTGTTACTTTTCAAGTGAGGTGAGCCTAGCCTGAAACAGCAAATTGATATACTTAGGGCCCAGCCTTGTTTTTGCATTAAGTAATAATCAGAAGCGGATCCAGCTAAAGGGTTGGCGGGGAGGGGGTAGGGGGAGTTGTAGTATTTCTGATCGGGGAGATTTATTTCCCCATTTCATATTAAGCAAGCCTAAAACAAAAAAGGTGATTTGGTTTTGCCTGTCATTGGGCCTTATTTTAATTTTTTGGGTCAAATTCAGGGGGTAATGCACGTAATAAAAAGGGGACAACCTTACTTCAACAGTATTGAGGTGGGAGGGGGTGCCAGTTGTGCCCTCATAAATCTGCCCCTGATAATTGTTATCAGGATATATTGTACTGTATCATTCCTGACGATGACATAATTTATGTCGAAATATTGAATCTTGTCACGATGGCGTGTATCTCATTGCTTGGAGTCTACATTATACTTTCTGTACTGTATATTGTCATCAGGATATGTTGTATATTGATCCTTAGGGTTTATTGAAAAATATTGTCCGGGTCAAAGTCGAGTACAATATTTTGACACAGGAAGTACAATATTTTTCCATATCAATATTATATAAAAATAAATTATCTAAAGTAGCCTACCTGTTGGATTCCAAGCTGACATGATGATCCTGCGGTCATTTGGGTTGGTCTTGATTGTATCAATAACTTGGGCTAATTGATCAACTCCTTGACCAGCGTAATCTGCATGCATATCTGTGTATTTCGCCCCAAAATGTCGCCACTGAAAACCATAAACGGGTCCTAGATCACCTGTTTAATAAAAAAAATTACTTGCTTTTTAATTTATTTATTCTGTGTTGTTAGTCACCACGTACAACCAAGGAAAGTTTATGTCTGATTTTCAGGGGGTTGGGTTCCTCCTGGTGATGACTGGGCACTGGAGATAATCCCTACTCTTTTCCAAAAAATGTACTGCCGTGTTCTCCCCAAGCCCTTGTTGCATCATAGTTCAACAATGCTTGGGCTTTTCTGATGATACTTGATGGCTGTGGTGGCGCCAGAATTTTACCCAAAAGTAGGGCATTTCCCCCGAAAAAAGTTCCCTACAGGGAGGGTAAAAGCCTTGTTTGGACAGGATTTTTCGCTTGTCGACACTCTCAAACACAAATTTTCCACAGATGAAGTTTTTCTCCAATGAGAGGGGTGGGGTAAAGGCCCCAATGGGCAGGGGGGGGGAGGGCTGTATCTTCCTATCCCCTTAGCATAATGCTTATGTGTGTCTAGAATTTATTCTTTGGTTAATTTTATACCCAGCGCGCCAAATAAGGGGGCATAACTATGATTTGGCAATAACAGTGGGTCCGCACCGGTTGCGCCCCCCCCTCACAAAAAATACACCCCTGCATAATGCTTGTACTGTATATGATGCTTGCAAGAACAATGTTAAAGACTAAGCTACTTGTAATCCAAATTTGAATACTCTCATTTGGAACCCACTTTGAAACTTTACAGCATTCCAACAAAATTACATACCAACTTCACGATGATGAAGCCCTCGATTATCAAGGAAGTCCCTTGAGCCATTGGCATCCCAGATATGTATTTTTTTTTCGCTGAGTTCATTACCATTCGTAGATCCCTTGACAAACCAAAGGAGTTCCTCAGCAACTCCTCTCCAAAAAACACGCTTTGTTGTTAGTAATGGAAACTGATCTGGAAAATAAAAATGGTTTAGTTGGGGTTTGTTATTTGAGTTTTGTATATATCTCACTACCGTAAATTGATTAATAATTATAAAATATGCATTTCAGGAGTTGTTTTTTAAAACAATTCGTGTCTCAATTTTTTTTAAATTTATTCATTTAGCATGTCGGCCCGGGAGTCACAAAAGTGGGAAGTCCACTGTTGACTAAAGGATGTGCAACTCCCTACTGTACAAGCAAATTTCCAAAAATATATAAAACACAGACTTGCCATTCTTTTAGTTTAAGTGGAAAACAATGGAGACATGCATTCAATGCAGTTCTATAACGTATACAGGAGCGGATCCACCGACCGCGTTAGCGTGGTTGTTAGCTTTATTTTAGCAAGCAAAAAAAAAAAAAATTTGTGCTCTGGTACGCTATTTTGCCCATATTTTGGGCACACCTAATATGGGGGGACGTGCAACTACATTTCGACGATAATAGGGGGTATAATAATGGTATAATAAAATGCATTTGAGAGGCAAGCAAGGTAGTAATCAGTATTGAGATACTTTAGTAGGCTACAGTGGTTCTCCGGTGTTGACAATGGTTTTTAGTAGGATCGACCAGAGTTTTGTGGTATATCATGAAAATATGTTTAATATGTAACTGATTACCGAGTTTTGGGTATATATAACATGAAAATATTTTCACAATTATTCATTAATTAAATGTAAATGATGCTATAATGCTAACTGCCAATAATGAAAATACTCTATTGATCATGATATCATACTTTTATAGCAAGTTTATTGTTTTCAACCTCTGAAGCGGGCTGCTTGGGCACCCTCTCACCCCACACCCAGATACACCACTGAGTCTTGACTATGATTTAGGCTGTTTTTCATTTATTCAATATTTAAGTTATATATTTCTTGTGTCATTCTTATCTCATATGACAATACTGTAATTTTCAGTTGAAGTCAATGAGTATCACCGTATCTAAGGGTACACTGTATTTATCAAAATATCCATATTTTACCTAAAAAAAAAGATTATGAAAGATTAATAATCGCAATCGGTTCATTTGGGTGTGGTTTGTGGTGTTACGGGCTGTATGCATGGGTTACAAGGTTTGCATGGTTTAGCAATACACCCAACAGATAGGTTGTTTGGAAGGTCATCTTAAGCAAGCACATTAATTTTATTTTGTTACCTCTTAACGAATAGCGGCACTGTGCCCCAAATATGCTTATGGTACCGGTGCCGGTTCTGTCCCCTTTATGTTGACCGGTCCTGATAATGAGGTCAATTAAGTCTAGATATTGCATTTCATCATGTCGTCTACTTGGTAGCAAGGTATTTTGTTTCTCAGCTGCATTTAGGTTTTCAACATCAGTTTCCATTTTCTCGGCTATTTCTAATTCTTTGTTTTCATCTGTCTTCATTTTCTTTATGGCACATTCTAACCCTTGATTTTCATCTGATATCCCCATTTCTTTTCCAGAGTTTTTCTTGTTGAACTCTGTAGGTGGTATTTCTTCTAACACAGACATTCTTGTTGTAGATTTTTTTGTCTTACTAACAAAAAAAAAGTTCAAAAGATGTGATTAATCAAACAAAAAAAAAAAATTTATACCTTCCCGATTAAAGTAGGTTAAGTAGGCACGGATCCAAGGGGTGGGGGAACCTGACCCGGGCCCCCTTTTTCACCAAAAAAAAAGGGTCATTCTCTAATAAAGTGCCCAAATCATATCTCGATAACCTAAGATGTTATGGTCAATTTATGAAATGAAATAAAACAAAACCGTTTGTCACATCAAATATAACCATAAATATTGACCTATACAAACAAGTCATAAATGTTATAATTTAGTATAATACAGGGTACAGGGAGCCAACAACACCAGAAGACATTTTCTATAACAAATATTGAAATTACTGATGAAAATATGTCAGAAAAAATTTAATCGGCATCATAGTCCAGTCAAATTTGTCACTTTTTTGGTGTTTGCATTTTTTTTTGCTATATTTCATAAAACTTTAATATGTTGT
>JAOTQE010002214.1:0-11386 GCA_025631205.1 Nesometra sesokonis
AGCCCTTCATGACTTCGCATTTATGCGAAGACAGCAGTGGCTGTACAGTACGGCTATTAGCATTTATGCGAAGATGGAAATATGGTGGCGCTACACTGTTAGCATTTATGCGAAGTTGGCAGTGAATGGGTTAAGGCATTAATAACATCAACAGACGGTAATTATATACTACCTTACTAGGTAGTTCTCTGTGTTGCTAGGTGGATCTCCCTAGTAATTTAAAATGGTAGATCTACCTAATCAGAGGATGTTATTTTTTTCAAAAGAAAGCTAAAGGAGGGATAATTTACACAGCTGTCTTTCCACAACAAGCAGAAAGATGAAAATGGTTGATTTTTTAATGTTTTTTTTTTGTATTTTAAAACCATACAGTTAATATTTTTATGGATTAATAATATAGATCCTCAGGCCTATACAGTATATTAGGTACTTAAACTATATATATTTTTTCTTTCTTATAACATTTATCTTATTATTTGTATATGCACCATGAATTTGAATTAAAGAATTAAGGTGAAATTGAATTAAATTAAACATTTAGCTTTCATACTAAATCAACAATTTTTAGATATGATCAATATGAATGTTAAAAAATGCAATTGATGGTACAACAATAAGCAATTTTCAAATGCAGTTTTCTCACAATTTAAATTCCAAATATTCAAACTTTATTCAACTTTACTAAGAAACATCATATGAACCTATTTTTTTATGATGAAGATAACAAGTATTTTCATAATTTATGTATTACCCAATTGTCAATTTTTTTGAATTTATTACTCCTTGGCTTGCTATAACTTTGTTTCCAAGAGGTTGGTGCAAGAGTTGACTCATTAAATATGTTTATTATGCCTTCAGGAGCTCTGACAAAACATAACATGGTCTGGTTGCTTGTAAGAGTTAAAAACTTAAATAAAAAAATAACTTGTTATGCAAAATGTATGAATAATTTAATGTGTTCTTTTTATTTAATTTATTCAGTCGGCTGGTTGGCGCTATAATTTTGTCATTTCGATAAAAGGTTGTATTTAACATTTCTCCAATGGTCTGCATACCATGAATAGGCAGTTTATAGCCTGTTGCTCTTTTTCAAATTAATTAGGTTAATTTGTCAGTTGATGAATGTTTTGTTTGGGTTTAAAAATCAAATTAAATCAACTAAATAGATAATTAACAATAATTTAAAAACATTCAATGAATAAGCATAAATTACATTGCATAACATATTTTCTTCATTTAATCTACCATGATAAAAGATTTAATTGCCACAGGAAATATTTTTTGGTTTTATGGTATCTGAAATTATATTTATTATTTCTATTTTTAGATGAAAACCGACATTTTACTTATTGCATTAAACATTTATAATTGGGTGGTGCCCTAGTTCTGAAAATGGATTTTATTTTTTTAGGCTGTTATCAAATACTGTATAGTCATGGCAACCGCTTGTTTGTTATTATTTGAAATTACCGTTTGTCAAATGTATTAGACGGCGACATCAATCAGGTATCAATATTTACCAGGATACAAAACTTTTGAAATTGTTATTGATTTTAGTATTCAATCCATTCACTATTGACTTTCTCTCAGAAAGAAATTCTATAAATACAGTAATCCCTTATTAAATTATTAAATAAACTTGGTGTGCTGTTTCTGTCTTTGTTTTAAGGTCATATTTTACTATGTAAAATGATTCTTATACGACCTATTATTTTAATATTTAATTACTATTTTAAATAAATATCATTATTTAAAGAGGGGAAATATCCAGTTCTTGTAGAACTGATCATTAAGAGTTCTTGATAAAACAGAAAAGCAAACCGACTATTCTAAAAGCTAAATTCTCTAAGCAGGTAGGGAGCCGGGACCAGAGCGGAGACGGATGGCGACACTCGGCTGATTCTTGGCTATTATTCAATTTAATTTTTTCATTACAATTTTTTCCCGATATACTGTATATATCCATATCTTTATCATTGTTGTCTTGTCCTCTAGTATTAGTTTGATAATTATGCAAAGCCAAAAAATGAGATTTGAAAATTAAGAAAAATGCAGACCCTAATTTTTAGAATTTTTGTGTGTCACATTTCACCAAGATTTCTTTTTAAGCATAAAGATAATAATAACATGTATTTAGTTTTCCAATACTCGGTCCACTATTTATTTCCATACTCCTGTATCTGGTCCTAACTATTATAATTTCATTTTTTTTAATTTAAGGCACTACAAAATCCGGATACCTTGAAATACCGAGAACCAAAAGCCAGTCAACAGTTCCCTCCAACGTATGCTGAGAAGGCGAGACATGGTTTACAACCTGACATCAGCAATTCAACTCATAAAGAAATTAGAAATAGAAATAACTTTAATGGTAAGCTTTTTATTGGTAGAGCTAAATTCCAAAGAAAAAACTAAAAACTTAACAAACATGGATACAGTTACATATAAACTTAATTTGTGGCAGAGTCAAATCAAATGAGACATAAGTGGCAAATCCTAGTTTTCCACAATAGGCAGAAATTTAAAAATGGTCATTTTTTTTCAAATTTTATTTTCAAAAATATACAGTATATTTTGAACTTTCATACTACCTTAAAAATTTTCAGATATATGACCAAAAAATGTTTTAAAAATGCAATTTAAAATGACCTTGCTTAGTCAATGTATACGAATAAACAATTTTCAAATGCAGTTTTCTCTAAATTTACATTTTAGATGTTCGAACTTCGATTGTTCATAACTTTGCAAGGAAACATCGTATGAAACTGATTTTTTTTTGCATATTAAAGATAATAATGTGTAGTTTCATAATCCATAACAAACTCAATTTTCAATTTTTCCTTATGTCTTATTTTGCTTGGCTCTGCCACATTTAATCATTAAAAAGGAAATTCACAAGGTCATGGACGCTCTCAAAAACAATTACAGACAGACTACCTCATTTACTTATTATAATAATTATCTATAACACCCTAAATTTGTTGAATTAAAAAAAAAATTATTAAAATCTTTTTTTTTCTTTTCAGATGTAAATAATGAAAACCAACATCATTTGTCAGGTAATAATGTATTTTTAGATGCATCCAAGCAACTCTATATTTTTCTTGGCCGGTTGGTCAATCGGTCGCTCCAATTTATTTTTTAAAAATTTCATTTGATTTTATTCGCATCCAATAGCAAGTAACTTGCCAATTACCAGATTAAAATACTATACCATACTTATAACCTAAATTTGGGCACTCACTGCGTCGTGAGATGGTCGTACGACGGTTGCACGATTAAACCTTCGCTTCCTCTGTGTGTGGTTTCCAGACGCGACGACAATCTTCTAATTGTCAGCCGACGGTTTTTTTGGTGATTTCCCTGTGGAATCACTAAAAAAAACCGTTGGCCAATGAGTAGAAGACTGTCATCGCATCTGGAAACCACACACAACAGGAGCGACGGTTTATTCGTGCGACCGTCGTACGACCGTTACATGATGCAGTGATTGCCCAACTTAAGACTCAGTACAAGATTTAGGACTATTTGCGGTCAGGAGAATAATTCTAGTGCTTAGTCGGGATTGAACTCTAGACCTATTGAGGTAGGCAAGTGTGTTAACCACAAAGCCGTAACGCCATTACAATTTCTTGTGAATGCATAATTTGTTTGATATTTAGCAGGCAGTTTCTTAGTTTAGTGTTCTGGTCATCCCATTGTTTAGTTTATCAGTTGGTATATGGTCAGTGGTCAGTCACTAGAGAGTTGGTTTGGAAGAGCTTACTGCATATTGATTTCATAACTGTTGCGTCACAAACAGTAGTTGGTGCCCTTTGTTGCTAGTAGTAATGAAAAATGCGGTCAACCGATCATCTGTAGACTATGCAAACAAGCATAGCCGATTTTTATCTGTGACTTATGGTGTCGTGTTGTGATATTTTTAATTTAGAATTACATTAATAGTTAAATATAATGTGATAATTAATATCTTGTAAGCTTCCATGTTATTGATACATTCTAATGGTAAATTATTACGTTTCAAAATGTCTTCTTGCAAATTTCCTATTCTGAAACGTACGATTAAAAAATCATTCTGGCATGAATGACCGTAAAGGGCGCCACCTATTGTATTTTTCGTTATTGTGACAAGCTGTTTAGTTTTCTATAGCATTCAGCAATGACTCAGCACTATGTGGGCTGTGTTGTGACATCTTGTTGGATTGAATAACTTTTTTATTTGACAAACTAACAGAGAAAATAATTCGCCACTTAAAAGATTGTGAACAGTAAATCAAGCAAAACAGATTACAATATAAAATGACAATAAAACTTTAAAATTTAAAATTATTACAAGTACTGTACCTAGTTTTGTAGGAGAAATGTAAAACAGTGTTTGTAAATTTGAAACTAATATTATTCAGAAATGTAATTTTGATACAAGCCTTTTGAAAACTATAAAACAGTTGTTATAAATATCCACTTCTTGACAAACGTTAACAAATTCATTATAAAGACAATAAATGGTTAACAACACATTTTTGCAAATATTGAAGGGGGTGTATCAAGGATTTGGCGAAGGGGGTGCTCAACCTGGGTTAAGTTCTGGGAAGCAAAAAAAAAAAATAAAGCTTTTTTCCCCTATTTTTACCCCAACTTCTGGATTTTAGGTATTTCTCGTCAGATTTTAGCCCTTATCCTCTTAAGGGGGGGGGGGGTGCTCGAGGTCCAGATTTTTCAACTTTCTTTCCTAATTTTACTGTTTTTTGCATCCGAAGGAGGGTGCTCAAGCACCTCAACACTCCCCCTAAATACGCCACTGCAAAATACAAAAAATAAACTAAGCGATTTTGCTCGGTCCATAGAAGTTTCTAAGTATATTCCTCCAATTGGGTATTCACAGTACATTGAGATAAGGTCGATTCCATGGTTACAATACAAATTAAACTGAAATGGACCGTATTCTATAAAAAAAAACTTGACAATTATTTACAAAGTCCCTATTAATTTAGTTTTCTCTAACCTTTGTTTATAATTTTCTATACACTATATATTTTTAAATATTATCGACAGGGCATCCCAATTTTAATAGCTGTATATATTACCGTGTTATGAGTAAGGGTATTATTTTTATATTGATAATCAACGCTGATCTTCAAATACCTAATTTTTTTCCTAAATATTGTTCAATAATAATTTACAATTTGAATAACTACTATTGATTCTCACCAATGACGAATTATTGCTTATTTAATTAATATAATGGAAATTGGCAGTACATTAAACATAACACAATAACCCATCAATTTTAATGAATTCAGTAATAAAAAAGTAAGCCCTTGTTCATTGTATTGTGTTTAGGGAATAAATTAAGCACTATGAATCGGTTAAATAATCGATAAAATAGGGTTAGTAGTAATCATTTATTTAATGTCTGAATTGTTCTTTTCCAGTTGTATCGTGTATAAAATTACATCTATCAAAGATAATAAGAACTCACAAGCTTATCAAACAATTAGTGGTAAATTTATTGCAAACGACACAGAAATGTTAGTCTTTCTGCAAGTAGGCCTATATTTGAATATTACTTTATATGGGTTATTTTACTAAATAAATCGCGTTCCAATGCATTTACAAGTAATTTACCAATATTGCACATGAACAGAAAATTTAGGCTGGTATTCTTGAAATTAGTCCAGGACTTACCTTAGAGCACTAGTTGATCCTGGACTATTTATAAACCTGGTTACTCGGCAGACAAAATTTAGAATGCTTTAGTCCAGAGTTTATATCTGAAAAAAAAAAAACATTAGACACCTTTGAAAATACCATGGACAGTTAGTCCAAGATTAAAATAGTCCTGGACCAAAATTAGTCCGCTATCGAGAATACCAACCTTAAAGACCACATATCTTGTTAATCTGTACATTGTCCATTTATTCATTTCATTTCAACAGTGGCCTTCAGTCCATGCAAAAACAAAATGTAATAGAGGGAAACGTTTTTTTCTCTTGAATAATGAAACACAACTGAACGTTGATAAATTAACGACTATTCGTAAATAAGGAACATAAATTAAAAACATGAATTAAAATTTTAAGATTAGAATAATTTTATCTATAAACTAATGGTTATACTCTTTTTCTCTACCTCTCAAATAGCACTATTTATATATGTGAATAGCACTATTTATATATGTGAACATCAGAGAAACATCTCGAAGTTGTCAATAATGTCCAAAACCATACAGCTCTAGGCTAAGCATTGATACAGACCTGATTCTAAATTAAATAATGCGACAGGCGTCTGTACCTGTATATCATTGATGGATGTAATTTGACATATGAACATTTTAATAAAAATAATACCTAAAATAACATTCATAAGTATAAATTTGGCATTTTAATAATCATAAAAACATGAACAGTGTATAAGTCGGATTCCAATATCACATACGAACGACAATTATTATTTATTATTAAAAACCTTGTCTCGTCTATTATAATACCTATAAATATCTGGGCCTCATAGTTCTATATTTTTAGCTAGACTCTGAAAAGAATGAAGTGACAGATCGAGCTGTTATCGAGTATTGACAGTCTCTAAGCAGCAATAATAGGGTAACCAATTGCTGATTAATTATTAATGAGGGATTTACAAACGTGTTATTAATATAATACCCCTTATGTCAAATCGCCTTCGGCATCATCGACATTATCAAGGGAGTTTTAGGAAAAGAATCCTCCTTTGCCTATTTATCACACATTAACTGCCGTTTGCCCCTCCTTGGGTCAGTGGGTAAAACGCAATCCCTTAGGCCTATTGAGTTTTACTTGCAGCTAATCTTGAACGTGGGTTTGAGTTGGTATTTCGGGGACTGAATATTGTATTTCAACCATTTACGGTAAGTTGATACTTTTCGTAAGTTCATTTATAAGGAGATTATTACCGCTTCGTTGCTATTTTATTTTCCATTGATTTTTAATATTTCTTATAGATTTGCTTTAATTAACACAAAAAGTAATAAAACGGTATTAAAAGCAATGACTATTCGCATGCAGACACAAGACTTATATCTTAAATGAAAGCGTAATAAAACATTGAATGATTTTATAAATACCAGACGACTGGGCGCTAGCTGATGGTCGTTTGAAAATGTCAAATTCATGTTATAGTTGATGTTTCAAAATATACGACTTTCTTCAATATTATAGATCCTGTTATTTAAAGGCTGTTCCCTAATTAATCGACATGCAGACCGAATCACCAACTAACCAGTGTAATGATCAAAGAAAATACTAAGAAACTGTCTGCTAAATTATCAACCAATTGGACTATTATATATTGTAAAAAATAACATATGAGGCATGACACGGCAAAACCACCCAGTTGTAGGAAAATTAAAAATTGAGTTTTTGTTAAAACCATGCCATTACACCTTTCACAAGCTTTAAAATGAGGGGTCAATTAAAAATCGGACATCAAACTGGAGTTATTGGACAAAATAGACATAAACGTCCTTTGTATTTGTTTATACTTCCTGTTGTTTATTTGCTTATTTCTCAATAACTTCCTTTGAGTCAACTTGGTGGGTTTGGTATGACTAAGCCTCATATTATGAAGTGGCCGATTCATGGAGTTCAACCGGGTTCCGCGGCAACCCTAAAAAGGTTGCGGGCCGCCTCTAAAAGTGCCCAAGAAGGCCGTCGACAGTGGAAATGAACACTAAAGAAACTAAAATTGACGAAATGTATAACATGTATATCTCAGAAACTATCAAAAGTAGAGATTTGTAGTTGGTCTCAAATTGTTCACAATACCAGCAAAATGACCGGAATTGGGTTTCTGAACACTTGACCTTCGACCTCCTGATAACCATATCCCAATAACTTCTTGTACTAGAGACATGTTGATGGTCTCAAATTGTTCATTAATTATACATTTATATTTGGTCTAAGGACTAATGCGACACTAAAATAAATAACAAAAAATAAACAAATTCGCAATTATGGCAAAAAAATCTTTTTTTTTTTGCTTGTCAGCAAATTGGGAATTTGTCACCTTGTTTGACTATCCAGTAGGTAATTCGGGCCGTCGCAAATTGGACCGTATGGTACTGACAACAACCCCTGATTTAACCTACTGAAAACCGATCAAAAATGGACCGACCGATTGACTTGATAAAGTAAAGAGTCTTTGACGCATCTAACAATTAAAATTGCTTGCAGATCCAGTCAATTTCAAAGATTATGTTAACATTTTATTTAGAGGCTAACACTAATAGCGGTCACTAAATCGTACCACAAGAATTTACAATCTGTTACGCGCACACGTAACAAAAATGCGCGTAAAGGGACGCAAAATGCACGCGTGCAGCTTTAACAAATAGGAGCGTCCGCAGTACACGCGCATTTCTATACACGCTTCGTGGTGACAGAATTCATGGTGGTCTTTAATTGGAGGGAAACATGTAATCTATTACTGGTTCAGTTCTCTGCCCATAAGAATGTATCAACGTTTCGATCGGTCCTAAAACCGTCTTCTTCAAAATAAATGATGGTTACTGAATGACGGTGCATATGTAGCAGATAATTACATACGAACAATACCTTGTAAAATAATTGGATATCTAATCGGAATATATTACTGATGTTTTGCATAACGAAATGCGATAGTCAAAATGACCTCATCATAGTTTTGTAACGGGCGGATTACGGCGGTGATGGAGGGGGAGAAAGTTAAGGGTTGGTGTCAGATTGAGGTCCACGTGTTGTCAAAATGGCATACACTCCGTGTTTGACTAACTGTTTCACCATGAAGTGTTCCCAGAGCTTCCAAGTTGGGAAACCAGAAATCCTGGAGATTTTGTCGACCAGCGTTTTAACTGTTTTTGGGTACTATGGACTTCTAAAATTTAAATCTTCTGAACAACAATGCCTTGATTGTTACAAATAACAGGGGTTTACTATTAAGTGTTGCTATACAAGAACTTTCAAAACACCAGTGTTCAAATAAATGAGAAAAAAAAACCCAAAAAACACTAGTTATTTTTGCATTTACATTGCTAATTTACTAAAAATCCTAGAGATACTGTAACTATGAAAAATTCAAATTCCTGGAGAAAATTGTGTATTTCATGGAGCCCTGGATATCAAGTGAAATTCCTGGAGCCTCCAGGATAATCCTGGAGACTTGGGAGCTCTGTGTTCCCAAACGGAAACCATGAACATACATTCAAAATAGGGCCCATAAACTATTTTGCTTGTATAATCTAAGAGTCCTCACCGGTGAAAAAACATGTACAGCAATTTTCATAAAATCCTAGATTCGCCCCAAATGTGTTTACTGTTAAAATGTTGTTGATTTGACGTCTGTCTATCGGCCCCGTCCTTTCATTAGTTCAATGTGTTGTTTATTGAAGTTCTAATAGTCGAATTTATTTGAAACTTAGCGGTCAGTTTCTTAGTGATGTTCGTCTATCATTCCATTGGTCAGTTGGTCGGTTTAGTTTGTATTCGATATCATTTATTATATGTTAAAATTATTTGAAGTAAAACCAAATTTTGATTTTGTTTATTTGTTTTTATTCAAACATTTGATAGTTCCATTGGCTTCAAATTTAGCAGGCAGGAATACCCGAAAGTCATCCTATGGTTGGTCTGTCAGTCACTTATCCGGGTAAATGGCGCATCTTGTTTTTAATATAGGCCTATATTAACCAACAAAACAATATTGCAACGTTTTCGTATTTTTGTAATTTGTCAAACCTTTATAGTTGATTTTTGAACGAATTATTCATTACCTCTGTTGTGCATGCTACTTGTAATAATGGTTAACAAATAACAATGGCTAGAACATTATTAGCGATGCATTCTTTTTTTATGGTACTATTATATTTTGTATAATTTGTGTAATACAAGAGCGAGTACTACTTACAACGTTGTACCTAATCAAATAGGAAGCTAGTCACAAGTCAATTTCCACTAATGTCCATCTTCTATTGTCGTTGATGTCAAAGGGTATTGTATTATTTTGTATTGTTGTATTGTACCAAAGTTGTATTAGATTTTTGTGTTTCTATTATTAAGCTTTCATAAGTTTACACAATATACTTCATCTTGATGATTGTTTATAGCTTGTTTATAGCTTGTCATTGGTTAGGGAGTGACGAACAATAGAGATGTATATTTATAGAGAGATTTATATTTCTCATTTAGGCCTACTACTGAATAGCATTTACATTGTCATTAAAATCGATGAAACTAATTCCAGTTATTAGCTTCGATTAGAAAGAGCTATAGGTGAACTCGTCTGATTAAGTAATTAAGTAATGGATCTTTTTCGAAAAGGTCGGAAAAGTTAGAGGGCGCTGGACGGTTCAAAACAATATTTTTTTGTATAGTGCTGGAAGGGAATTGAATCACGCTTGAATTTCATTCAGACGTTTTACAGGCAGCACTAGCACTACCGGTATCGGCTGACAACAAAACTGGACCTCAGCAGTTAATAACGAATTCAAACACATTTAAAGCAAATATATTAACGCATGGGGGCTCTTTATGTCCGTTTGGTTCAGAGCCGTATATACGGCTCTGGTTTGGGGTTTGGTTATTTATAATGTAGCGCATGAGCGGTTTTCCATAACTTAAAAGGATAGCATTAAGATGCGAGTACTTCTTTCAGATGGAATCGTTTAGTCAAAAAACGAGTTGATTGATAGTGGAACGTATCAATATCTACCCTAAGAAAAAGGTTCTCGTCCACTAAGTGGCTCCGATGATATGCGTCCTCACTTCTAAAATTAAACCGTGACTTAATTAATTAATCAGCAGGAGCGTCTAGAGGTCGATAATCGAAATTTAGGCTTTGTCAGGTAGAACTGCATATTAAGACTTTTAAAAGTGTTTTGTTGCTAAGCACATCTTTAAAAATTTGATCAGTCGGTCGAAAATTAACTGTTATTTCTTCCAATGTTCAAGATAATCAGAGGATTAAAAGAGGGCTTAAAAAACATTGCGATTTGAAACAGCCGGACTTGGACAAAACAAATATTTTAAAGGGCACATTAAAACTGTTATTGCAAGTTGGTTATATTCTTGCCGTTTGACACATAACCTACTTCAGTATAAGTAGCAATACATAATTATTATCGTTTATATGACACCTAGATAGATTCCTGCAATCTGATTGGTAGATCGTTATCGATCATTTGGCCCATTTCATGGTGACGTAATGAATCGTGCAATAGCGAGGTTTCGCAAACTTACGAAATACGAAAACGAAAACTGATACGTCATACATTCTTGTAACTTTGAATAGAACACCTTTAGTATCTGTCACAGTTGGTCAGTATTTTACGACGATCATCAACAATTCATAGGTAGAAAATTTGATATATTTTGGAACA
>JAOTQE010002225.1:0-11385 GCA_025631205.1 Nesometra sesokonis
ATAAAGACCGTGTGTGACGTCACAATTATAGAGATCTTAACGTTAATACTGTCTAAAAACCGCTTAGAGCAATGCGCCCCAGGTTTTTTTTTCTGTTAACTCATGTTTAAGTTTGATCAAAATTATGATTTTTTTTTCCACAGGATTCATTTCATGGTCCTCTTGATAATTGTACTCGGTCTACGGACGCTGACACTTGTCCACTGCAAGTTTTAAACGCTATCATCCCATACTTGAACTCGTTGGTGCCTGAACTTAGAAATTGTAAAGACACCCCAACATCTTGTATATTTAGTACATAACCGTCAATATTGTTAACACCAGTACTAACACAATTGTTACAAGATCGTAACGAAGCCTTTCAAAACTATCGATAGGCTATTATCATAAATCATAATCATCTTCATCATCAACGTTATCATCACCATCTTAATAGTAATCACCTTCCTCATTTACCATCATCGTCATCTTCATCATCATCATCATCATCATCATTAACATCATCGTCATCGCCATCATCATCATCATCATCATCATAATCGTCATTGTCATCATCGTCTTCATCATCATCATCATCTACATCATCATCTGCATCATCATCATCATCATCATCAACATCATCATCATCTACATCATCATCATCATCGCCACCACCACCATCACTACCATTTTCGACAGAGCATTGAGATCTTTTTTTATTCCGAAAGGCTTATTTTAATGTATTTTCTAAATTATAAATAACTTAATAATTAAATACCTGGTTCTAAAATATTTAATATAATACAGGATGTCATTTAAGTTATATGTTATATAATATATTTTATGTAAATTATATATTATATATTTATTTATTTATATGTGTGCTATTTATGATGGTGTGATTATCAACGCACTTTCGACAGAGCGTTGAATTTCTTATCTTTCGAACAGCTTTCGTAATTTTAAATGCAAATCTTAAATTATAATTAATAGTTTTTATACGATATGGTTTAAAATATTTAATATAATGTATTTATTGTAAATTATACATATTGTATGTATGTTATTTCAACGAAGTATCTCCTTCTACCCAGGATTGTGATTTGTTTGACTGCAAACAACGTACTGTATAAATTATAAATTAATTATTATAAATGATCTAATTTGTAATATTAAATTAGTAACAAGTAACAAGCACACATAGACACCATAGAAAATGTTTTCCATTTTATACTAAAGAAAATTGGTTTAAAAAAGACAAAATAATACATTTTAATGAAAATAAGTTTTTTTTAAGTATTTAATATACATTATGTATTGTGATAATTTATTAAGTTTTGTGACGTAAGCTTTGTTAAAATTAATTTGTTCTATCAAGTGAAGCCTTGTAATAAACCCGTCGTTAAGTTTTTTCTTTTATAAGACGCCACTTAAAAAGCAAATAATAAATTTACAAACTAAATGCAATAATTCTCCAGTGATGTTTTTAATATTTATTATTCCTTAAATAATATATCTTTTTTTTTCATTTAAATGTTTAGTTGTCTAAATAATATTATAATTTTCGATAATTTTAGAGTACATTTTTAGAAATTTTTACCAAAGATTAAATACCATATAATTAAGATTAAATACCGTATAATTACCAAAAATACTTATATTGCTGCTATTGGTTGTTCATTGATGTGTTTTAAATGTACATTAATTTACAGTATTTTAATGCTATAAGTCATGTTAATTTTGACTAAAGAAACGAATGTATGTCAAATTAAGAGTTAAAAAAAACATTTAACATTCTATTCACTAATTTTACTTTAAACTCAACATAGACTTGTAAAATGTATTATTGTTTAATATGTTAATAAATCTGAAACTTCCAGTTTTAGTTCATATTAAGTTTCTGTGGTTAAGTACTTTTAGGTAAAAACACCCACGCGAGGTAATTTACGCCTTATCCAGTCAACATTCTCATTTACGAATTTCTCATTTACAAACATTCTATTTTACAAACACTATTCTATCAATGACGCCAGTAAAATAATGGCCACTGATGTAATTATTTGATAATTTATCGTTGCTATTTTTTTCATATATTTTTCCTCCTAGTTCATTTAAACAAATTTGTTTATCAACTAAAGAGCACAAAATAAACACAAATAAGTGTTTTGGAGGCCTTATTTGACCAGTTTTCAAAAACCTTCTCATTTATGAACTTTCTCATTTACAAACACCTTCCAGCCCAGGGGGTGTGTAAATGAGAAGGTTAACTGTACACGTTTAATTACTAGTGAATCTTAATAAGGTCGTAGTACGTTCCTAACATTTTCTAAAAGTCGAATCTAATTAAATATAGAATAAGACTGTGTTAACTAAAACAATTTTAAAGGTATTGCACCCGTATGTCCTGTTTAGAAAGAAAGATAGCTATATAATAGGATCGTGTTAATAATAAAATGAAATTGTGTTAATAAGGTGTATGTCTTTTGTAAAATAATGGGGTGTAGGCCTCATTTAAATCAGTTATTTATAAAATTAATTAATATATATTTATACAATTTGCCATATAACAAATTATGTAATTTAAAGTATATTTATTTAAATAGTGTTTTCTAATAAATATTTATTGCTTTGTAAACCTGTTGTTTTGTTTTCAACTTTGACATTGTTCAGTCTTTTTATTCCATTCACACTCCAACAACAATACGCTATTTCACGGTTTCAACTGCGCATGTGCGTTACCAAGTTCAAGTCATAAAACGACGCGCGGCTCTTATTGAAAGAAATATGATTTCTGTGCGTCGTTTTGTCACTTGACCTTAATCTGCACATGCGCAGTTGCAACCGTGAAATTGCTGATTCGTCAACAAATTGGATATAAGGAAAGTTTCGCACATTTATGACATACGATAACGGAATTGGATACGTCACACTTATATTTTTTTTAAAGTTGCTAAATGTGTTCAAAGATGTCAAATTTTCTATCAATCGTTGATCGTTCTGAAATACTGACCAACTGTGACAGATATTTAAGGTTTTCTATTCAAACGTTAAAAGAATTTATGACGTATACGTTTTCGTTTTCGTATTTCGTAAAGTTGCGAAACCTCACTACTGTTTACAGGGACGTTTTTAAGGAGGGGTCCGCCCGGCCCGCCCCGCCCCCTTTCGGAAAGTAAAATATATCAATATTATTAACATTGTCTATAAAACTAAAATATTCAGCAAGAATTGATCCCTTAACACGCCCCTGAGGCCATTCCCGGACATCTAAAGACCAAAATTTCCCGGGGAGCATGCCCCCAAGCCCCTAAAACTTTGACTCTCTAACGCCCCCCTTCCGCCCCTCCCTTTTTTTTCAAAAGTCAGCCGCTGGTTTGACTATATTTAGAGAGATTTTGCAACTTTATGCAACAGGACGGTGAAGTGAGAGGGCGATGTTCTGTGCTTAATGAAACGTGAAAACATCCACGTTTTGCTCTCGACTATACGTTATATTACAATGTTGTTTTAAAACATTACACATTGTTTAAATACTGGTTAATGTTTCCAAAATTTAAACTTTGCTAGGAGAACGAGACATGCGCAATGTGAAAAATGTTTGGGTTTTCCCTAATAGACAACCGTGTTCCAGTCCTTTTGCGTAAAATCCATAATATGATAACGAAAACGGATAAGTCATAAATTCTTGCAATGTTTTAATTGGACATCGTTATTTTTTATTCAATTCTTCCGTTTTGACCGGTTAAAATACAATGTAGTATCCACCTGCGCGTAGTGGAATATTAGTCGATGACGTCACTACGCCAAGCGAGAGAATTATTTTAACTGTAAGTGGCGAACGCACACACAAGAGGCAGCTAGGCTTATCTACCTGTTAAAACTTTCCGCACAATTGACTACCTATTGTTGATTACGAAGAATTCCTAATTAATAAAGAAATCTACAAGAGTTGCTGTTAATGTTTTTCGCGAGAGGACATGGATTTTAATTTTTATGACGTAGGATAGCTAGTAACTAGGCATTGGTCGCCGGCACGGCAGGCCTAGGCCGCTGGCTAGGACAGGCTAAGCCCGGTACTTACAAGTAAGCTATATTGAATAATAATTATAATAACAGTGCCTATTTTCGGGGATATCGAAAAATGTTGCACTCGCTGTGGCAAAATATTGAACTCGTCTTCGACTCGTTCAATATTTTGCCACAGCTCGAACAATATTTGGCGGTATCCCCCTCAAAGGCATTTAATATTACATAATGGGTATTTATTTTATTATCAAATAAAAATGGATACTGTAAACTAGAAAAACATCAGAAATTAACAATTTTGGTTAAAACACAAGAAGAATATTTTTCTATATTTAGAATGACCGTTGATATTTCACAATTTATTTAAAAATACCCCTCTTTCAGACAATTCGTATGTAAAAGAATAGGGATTCTATCTTGTAATTTGAACTATCCCACCCCACTTGGCAATTTTCGTCTACTTCACCAATAATTATGATAGGTAAAATGAATCGTAAAAATTCAGAAAGAAAAGGAAAATTTTTTTTTGGATGAATCGGCCCTTTAAGCACACAGAATTAACAAACCAAATCATACAATTTCAAATTCATGTTAACATTTTTACAGTAATAGGGCATGGCGTGACTTACCGTTACCGGTATGATTTGGAACATTCCGTCGAGTAATCATAAGACCGTGAAATAGATTAAAAATTCTGGGACCATTTACGGATGTCTAGATAAAATATTTGCCATAAGCGCCCGCAAATCCGCCAAATTGACCCCTTTTGTACAGAATTTACATAAAGTGCATATTTTTTCCAATATTCATATAATACATACAGTACATAACATATAACAATTAAATGCATTTGTAAACCGAGACAAGAAAAAATAAAAACATGACATTACAATTCATGGACAATTTAGGTATTTATATGTGTTAACCTTAATCTATTAAAAGAAAACTAGCATAGGCACTGTACGGCAAGCCTGCTTCAGACGGTCACCCAGAAACGAACATAAAAAAGATAAAAAAAATGAATTTAAAAAGGCCAAGATTTTCTAAAATTTGGCACTCTTTCTGTTTTTGTAATTTCATCAAAAAACTGTTCTCTAAGGAAATCGCTTAAAAGTAGAAGAATTTTTTTCCGGCTCGAAATTGCATGTTCGTTTCTAAGCGACCAAACAATCTCCATTATTAAAACAAATTTAAAAAGAACCTACACAAAATCCACCATTATGGCTCAAATATAAAATAGATGATAAAAATTATCCTATGATAGCCCATCTCATCTGTGTTAAAGAAACCCGTATCGTAGCTGCTAAAATGGTGCTGTAATAGAGAAAAAACAATATCACGTGTTGTTATTTTTTTGCCTATTTTTTGTTTGTTATAGTTTAATACAATATTTATTTTTTTTGCAAATAACTAGAAACCTTGTTCTGTACCTGTACTTCAATTAAAACTCTGTAAATGATACAACAATACAATACAATACAACTTATTATAGTGGTGAATTTGGTATCAAAATCGTAGTATAGAAGTGATTCTGGTCTCAAATTGAACATAATCATATTTTCATGTACTGAAGAGAATATTAACCATATGTAATTTTCCAGAAAAATAGGTGGTGAGGATATGGTTCAGTGGGTGACTAATCGAAATTCGAATTAAATTAATTGAATACTTTTAGGTACATTTATTATTTTTAACGCCATGTTCTTAGCCTGAGCTTCCTACTTTCCTGGAGTTAGCTATTATTTATTTTCATTTCTTACACTTAAATACATTATGCGACAATAAATCATTATACCCAATTTATGACATAATTTATCATTTTATTGTAAGTAATGCAACAAAAATAGTGTCAAACTAAAGAGTGACTCTTAAATTAAGATAAAAAAAACAGTGCTATATTTAATTTGGAAAAAGGGTGGGATGTTACGATTACCAAAAAAAAAAATCAGCTCTCTATGACCACTCATTGCAGAGATATGAAAGTATCGGGAATTTTAATCTGTACAGTAGGGATCAAAGGTTATTTGACGTATTTCCTGTCACTTAGGAAGAAATTGTTTTATTACAGTAAATATAAACATGTATTAAATTAAAAGAAAAATCAATTCTCTACGACCACTGCTTTCAGAGATATGGAAGCCCCACAATTTGGGGCTACTAATTTGCATATTGAATACAATTTGCATATTAATGAGTTATAAGCCACTTGTATACTAATTACTGGAATTTAATCTTCTCATTATTATCATTCAAAACAAGCAATTTCAGATTGATTTGCCTAAAGGTAATAACTATAACTTATTTTCTGTTATGTTGATATCTAATATTAGGTAAAAATGGCAGCCATTTTGAAATCGAATATGGCCGACAACCGAGAATTTTTTAATGTCATTTTTGAGTGAAATGATAATCAAAAAAATACATTTTGACACTAAAATCATGAAAAAAGATGCTTTGTGACCGAAGTAATGAAATGTTTTTGATTAAGTATACAATCTAGAAAATTGACATTTATCTTTTAAATCAGCGTCCCTCAAATGTGTTAAAATGTTAAGTTTATACTTTCCTAAAAAAACCAACGAAGGTATATTTTGTGACATTTGTAACCGGATTAATTTATTGGTGTTTATGTCGTACAAATTTAAAGAATACAGTACAGATAAAGGTATATACTTTACCCCATTTTTGCTAGTTTGTTTTTATAAATTAAATAAATTAGTCCCAGTCCCAGTTAATTGCAATGGATTAGTGAGTTAACTGCAACTAAATTCGAGTTAACATTTTTGGATCAGAGTTAACTACAATTCAAAAAAGACTAGTTCAATTTGAACAAGACAAAGTAATCGTAAACGATTACACCCTCGCCTATGTTTTGGAGGAGATTACTTATAAAATGAGGCAAATTGGGTGAAAATTAAATTCAATCTGGAGAACTGGAGATTAACTTGAATGTTGGGTGAGTTGGCAGGTCTGCTGAAAACTGATTTAGGTAATTTTATCCTAATAACCACTTAAATGACCCAAATTTCGGATCACCATGGTTGGCTTTATAGATGACAATAATCCAGTTGGTCCCTACATTATCTGAACATTTGAAGTAAATTGGACCAATATTTTAGGAGTAAACAGACAAATAGGCCTACAGTATATAGACAAACAGACAGAGATACAACCCATTTCATTACTATATCAAGGTAACAGTGTTTATAAAAACTTTAAAGGTTATCAACAGTGACAAAAGCCATCTGCTGCTGTCAAACAAATAACTAAATTCAGGGAACAATAGAGGGCAGTAGAGGCAATTGTATATAGATTCGAATCCATAATTCACATGGTTAGGTGGATCAGCACCAAACCTTGGGAGGACCTAAATGCGGTTGGTGCTAAAATTCTCTGAAAATTTGAACTAAATCGGCCAAGTAGTTTTTGAGATATTAATGCAGACAGACACACAGACAGACAGACAGAGCTCATTGCAATACCCTCTCCCCACTAACCCTCTCCCCACAGTGGGGCGAGGGTA
Organism: Nesometra sesokonis; assembly: GCA_025631205.1. Classification (NCBI taxonomy): domain Eukaryota; kingdom Metazoa; phylum Echinodermata; class Crinoidea; order Comatulida; family Antedonidae; genus Nesometra; species Nesometra sesokonis. The sequence goes on from JAOTQE010002225.1 coordinate 7,529, forward strand.
ATTAACTGGAGTTAATGTTTACCGTAATTAAAATATAGAAAAAGGATACCTTGTCATGAGATATCGCCGAAACCTGTTCACAACAAAATCAAGTGCAGAGTAATTGTTCCGAAAAGTATCCTTTTTCTATATTTTAATCACTAAAAAATGGAACACAGAAGTCTTCATAGTGTCATTTACTGTAATTTGATTAGAATTAACTGCAATTCCATTCCAGTAACTTCAACAAAATTCAAGAGTCCTGTAGCCAAGGATTAAAAAGTGATGAGACAAACCTACTTGTTTTCGTCTTTTAAAATATGTGTTCTGGAAAACTCACAATATTTGAGGAAAGTGCAGAATATCAGAGGATACAAATGCCTGACTGTCACATGTTGCATACGATCCTCAGTAACTACAATCAACAATCAAGGAGATTTAGCATTAGGATTACATATGTATCACCTTTTTATTTTTTTTTCATTAGTAATTGGTTATTCAATTTTATCATTAAAAAAATAAAATGGTTAAGAAGAAATACAGATTGCTTAGCCTTAATTATCAGATGATAAACGGAAATCATAACAGTGTCTGTATGATGTAGATTTACATGTTAAAGCAATGTAAAAGTTGATATAGGCTATATTATAAGAAAAACAAAATTTAAAATAATTGAAATATCTTACAATACAATATGTGTCACATTCATATGTATCTTTAATAATTGTATGTGAAGGATGTCTTGTAAAAATTTAACTAATTAATTAATTAATTAATGATGATAAACAACCACAACGATGAAGGTGGGTGAAATTCCACAAAAGAGAAAAAAGTCAACAATTAGTTGAAATTCCATTCAAGGTAACTTCATTTTTTTTTCAAATGTCATTTAAGAACGTCTAGTCATCACTTATTTCATAAAATTTTCCCAGACCCACCCCTCCGCGTATTCTTACATCCGCCACTGTAAAAAATGGTAAGTTCAAACACTTAAATTAACAACTATTAGTGTCGCGTGGGTAAATAATAAAATTTCAACGATGAATCGCAGGAACTTTTAAAATTGCTTCATAAGTTTACTGAAGAGGTAATAAAATTGATTGGGTCCGATCCAGTTACACTAATACCAAGTCACGGTAACGCGTAATTTTGGGACAGAGAAAATATAGGCCCATTAAAATTCCTTAATTGTATTTTTCTCAAATAGCTATAAATATCAAATGGCAAATACACCCACCAGTCCCAACTGTCATCAACGTTAAAATTCTACCTTAAATCATTGTGGTTCTTTATGTCTGTGGGGGAATTCTTAAATTCATAGTACTTTGACGTCAAAAAGCTTTCCAAAATTATTATTATAAGGATTTTTAATTGGACTCAAAATTTCCAGTTATTTTGGTTTGTAAAATACACGTTTTGGTCATTTACTATGTTGCTAATCAAATCTTGATAAATGTTCATCGTAGTTTCTAATTGATTATCGCTAGTGTTAATCGATTTTTCAAAATTATTTTGTTCTCTGATATAGAATTAAAGTACTGTGACCAAAATTTTGCCCGCGAAATGGCCCTAAACCGCTGAATGACTGACAGCAGCTAAAACATGTTACATGTTTAGAGTCCATTTTTTACTGTTTTACAAATTACATTTCACCAGTTGGTCAGAGCCAAATCAAATGAGACATAAGTCGCAAATGCTAGTTTTCCACAATAGGCAGAAATTAAAAAATTAACGGGTTTTTTTTCCTAATTTTATTTTATTTCAAAAAACATACAGTTCATAAACTTTCATACTACCTTAACAATTTTCAGATATATGATCAAAAATGTTTTATAAATGTTAATGTTAAAGATGTTTATGTTAAAGATAATAATGTGTAGTTTTATAATCCATAAAAAACTCAATTTTTAATTTTCCGACTTATGTCTCATTTGGCTTGGCTCTGTCAGAATTTTGCGCGAGTGTGCGTCTGAAGCTTAGCGCGCAAACTTGGGAAAAATTGCTCAGCAAAATGACACGTGAGACAGTTTTCTCAGTGTGCATCAAATTTCTAGTTAGAAAAGGATATCTCGTGTGACACTTCGCTCGCAGTATGTGCGTCAAAATTCTTCAAGTGTGCGCCAGGCATTAGATACGGTTTACCCAATCTGAAAAGGGTGATCTAGGACGGATTGCTATAAGCGGTCTTATAGACAGTCTTAACGTTAAGACCGTCTATAATTGTGACGTCACAACACACGGTCTTTAATTATGGATAATTGCTATACAACGGTTTTTACCAGTCTTACATATTAAAGCCTGATTGAGAGGCTATAAATGCTCTTAAATCGCTTACAATATGCCGCGACATTTTAAATGGTGTTAACCCGCCGTGCCAACCCTAAACACCGTGCCTAAGATCGTGTAGCTTAAGCGTATATGCCAAAATTTTGCGTTAAACGACACTGAATTTGATAAATGAAACACGATGAGTGTAAGGGAAACTATCGAATGGAAGCGAGCAAAAGCACACGTCATCGGTCGTCTCGAAATCAGGTAACTAGTAATTGGTCCGATGATCAATTGGTCCGAAGATCCATTGGTCCGACGGTCCATTGGTCCGAAGGTCTATTGGTCCGAAGGTCCATTGGTCCGACGGTCCATTGGTCCAAAATTCCATTGTTCGAAATTCAATTGATCCGAAAGTCCATTGGTCTGAAATTCCATTGGTCTGAAAGTCCATTGGTCCGACGGTTCATTGGTCCGAAGGTCCCTCATTCGTAGGTCAATTGGTCCGAAGATCCATTAGTCCAAAAGAAAAGAAATAATATGGTACCGTAATCGTATTATGTCCTTGCTTACATTTTCGCACCGATGAACGTTCGAACCAATAGGTCTTCGGACCAATAAAACTTCAAAATAATGGTCCGTCCATGGTCTACTGGTAGTCATTTGTTGTGTTCTAATTTATATGGTAGTATGATTATCCAGAAATAAATGTCTATTCCATCTTGTTGAATCTCTATTAAACATAAACCACGTGCGTGCGCAGAAATTACATAGTCTTAGGCACAGTGATCCATGGTTGGAACGGCGGGTTTATGTTATTGCCAAATTCGGAGGGCGCCACCAATCTTGGCAAACGTTCTGCATTCGAAAATGGATAATGTGGCTAGTGTGGTTATTCGATTCTTATGTAGTGTATTATGCTAAATTCTCAACACACTTTACATTAATTTACTTAATTAAACAGCCATGAAATTAAGAAAAGAAAGATTTCCTGTTAGTGGAAGGATGAACAGAATGCGAAATAAACTCGGAGCTAGATTTCAGAGATCAGAGAACAACGACTGAATAAGATCCGCGATGAAATTTGGAGGACTTATGGAGTGTTTTGAAATTTTATTGAATGAATAAGTAAAAGTAATTAATTGCTAACAAGATCGTTCGTGATCGATATTATCATAATCCTCATCATAATCATAATCATCTTCACCATCAACGTCATCATCACCATCTTAATAGTAATCATCTTCCTCATTGTTACCATCATCATCATCATCATCATCATCGTCGTCGTCATCGTCATCGTCGTCGTCGTCGTCATCATCATCGTCATCATCATTAACATCATCGTTATCAACATCGTCACCAACATCATCATTATCATCATCATCATCATCATCATCATCGTCGTCGTCGTCATCATCATCACCGTTATCTTCGTGAATACGGTGTACAATATGAGGTCATGTTTCGAGCAGCATTGTATGTGGCCATTAGTAGGTTTTATTCAACAGTTCTACTGTACTTCTAGATATATCGGGGAGCAAAATGTATCCCGTGTGCATTTTTTGATGAAAGTTGGCAACCTGTCTAGATACCTTAAGTGGGTCAAA
>JAOTQE010002236.1:0-11385 GCA_025631205.1 Nesometra sesokonis
ATAATTTCGCGGTAAGGTTCTCATTCGCGAAATTCGCGAAAATTAAACCCCCGCGAAAATAACAACTTATACAGTATATTGATACCTATCCACACAAAACCACAAATCTCAAATCTAAAAATAGAACATTATAATTATTTACATAGTTACTATGTGTAACATTCCTGTTAATAATATTGCCTTCTAGTGTAAACAGCAACAAGGAAACCATCCTAAAAATGTGTTTTGACTTCTTCAAATTTAAACAATATACACTGTAATATAAGGAGGCTGAAACAATATCATAATATTTACAGAAGTGCCCACTTTCTCACAGCAAACTGTAGCCACCAACTGAAACTTGGAACAACTTCCTCAACAGATTAGAAATTCTTATAAATTTGAACAGACTGATTCCATGAAAGACTATTTACAATCTGTGTGGGCATGTCCCCATTTTAGAAATTGAAAAGCAAGAAAAAAAGAAAAAAATTATCGTATTTTGCAGGTTTTATGAATCATTGTTATGCTTGTCAGATGTTTGTATTTTATTTTGTGGAAAAATGTTATGGGACGCACGTCAGGGGCGGATCCAGCGGAGCTAGAAAGAGGTGGCCCAATGCCAAGTTGGACAGGCCCAGGTATGAGGTTTTAACAGGAAAATCATAACAATAGGCGTGGGTCCAGGGCCCAGGGAAATTTTTTCTCTATAGATGCTCTCCGGTGCACTTAGCACTCCAAAATTGTGCAAAAAATATATTTTTTTTTTGTTTCAAAAGGGGGCCCGGGTCCTTTGGGCCCCATGGATCTGCGCCTGCACATACTGTAGTATAGGAAGTGGGACATCTGGTGGCTGCGCCCCTCTAATTCATCCCCTGTTCATAGCGCCAATTGTGAACGGCCTTACTCTTGAATTTTGAACCTTACTCTTGAATGATCAACCACTAATCCATGAATAAAGATTACTTTGGTTTTTTTCTACCTCATTGAACAGAACATTTACTCACCAATTAACTACCAAGCCACCACTCTTAAATATTTACCAATGTTGCTTTCTAAGTTAAAACTGATGAGGCTAAGTGAGTGGTGCTATTACGTTGTTGTAAGAAGTAACTTGGTCTCATTTGTACCCAGCACATCAACATTGGAAGGCAAGCAGGTTAACCACCAAGCCACAGTGAAACCTTAGTACTTGATCAATTAACCAGACAAGTTGCTTCATAAATGAGCAGTTTTTTTTACTCCCACAAAATGATTTCTCAAGTTTGAGCTATCAATTTAAGCAGAGCTTGTTTTTTCTAAATTTCTTTAAAGTATTAAAAATTTATGACCCCATTTTTTACTCCATTGGCTGTATAATTGACGCAATTTTTTTTTGTCAACAAAATGGTACACCCACAACGTTTGTAAATGATAGTTATTATTCTGTTTTAACAATAAAAATATTTCTTTTAGTCTTATTGTTAATAACCTTCTGTAATATTTCTTATTGAAAGTGGGATGCAAGTGAGGTCATAATTTTTGTTCATGTACTGATTTTATTTTGTGGCACTGACATCAAATTATTATTATTATTATCTGTTTATTTGGATAATTTTCTAACAATTCTGATTACATGGGAACCACTGCAATATAACACATGTGGTTTGTACTGGTCAATATTATGAAACAAAACAATGCTTTCATTATCATAATTCCATATTGTTATTAATCAAATAATTAACTAATTAGTCGCTGGTTGTAGTAAGTTTATAACCAATAATATTAAAACCTATAGAGTGGCGGCATACTTGAATCCTACTGAATATTTCTGAGTTTGAATCTTATTTAAAATAATATTTTTAAAGCTAAAGTTAACCTTCAGTTTGAAATAAATATATAACCTTTATGGTACCGTACACCAATTGTATAGTTTAAAAAAAAGAACATGATGTTTTTCAAACAGGAATGCTATTGTCCAGGCCAGTACCATTCCTTAATAGTTCGGAAAATCCCTTACGCTACATAAAAATTCAAACTGTAATTATTAAAGTTAATCTTAGTCATTAAAAATACTAATTTAATATATTGCAAATCAATCTGTACTTTATTAAATATAATATAATATATATACTGTAATCATTTCAAATTAATGAAGCATTGAAAACAATGTGATGTTTTAGTTTTTTCCTTTTAATATTTTGATAGAACATTATGTATCTTGTGAGCTTGATAACAAATTTCAGTTTCTAGAGAGCAGATAGTAAAAGATATGCGATATGTGTAATCTACGCCGTCTAATCCCATGGGTTACAGTGATGGTTGTTGATGGCAAAACCAAGCCAAGATGAGAAAGAAGGTGACGATAACGATGACAACGCAAGGACAGGATAGAATTGCATGCTGAGTTTCCATGACGATCTGATAAACATTCTTCGCAGATGATGGTTGTTAACAGATTGTTTGTAGATTACACTAATAATTTATTCCAAGTATTTAGTCATACACTCTTATTGAGAGATTATAGAATACTCCACACATCCACCTCCCTTTTGACCTTCCATGTTTATTCGGTTTTCTGGAAGGTTTGGTTTACAGAGAGTTTTTCTTGTTTACATTTTTTTCATGATTTTGAGGATCAAGAGTAACCAGCTTAGAATCCACTATTCACTACCTCTGGATGAAATGAAAACACTCTAACCAACAATTTGCAATACCACTAGTAAATCATTAAACTTCTTTTTCTAAGTTTCTATTAAGACATGAGAACTTAACTTTACTTGGATTAATACAACAAAGTAACTCATTACAAAAGAGAATATAAATCATATTAAACATTGCCTTAGCTTTCAGTAAAGGTCACTGATTAAGTAGAGATTAGTAAAGAATTCAATGTCTGTCTGAGAATCAGATTTAGTTTCTAAAAGTCAGTATTTGGTTACCTTGGTGATTGCTTAGCAACAGTACATTGAGTCAAGAAGTCAATCTGATCTCATAGTTACAGTGTCAAATTTTAAACAATTTAATGGAAATGGTATCAAGTATTCAAGGTTATTTGATGTCTAATTGTGTAATAAATATTTAAATTGCCACTTTTGGATTATTTTCCATGGATACTGCATTTTATATGAAGCATTCTTTATGATTTAAGTTATAGAAAAAACAAGATAATTGACGTACAAGGTCTCTATTCTACAGAATAACGACCATTCCTTAAATTTGTAGCTTTGTACACAATTTCAAGACCATTTCTTACTAATGAAGCTTTTTTGATGCAAAATAAGAAAATTGTCAACACACAGATACCTCGGTGCATTCTTTAGTCATGGTAGATTATATGCACTGGTTTTTATATAGTATATCTCGCAGTGAAGTGACTTTCGACATTACTAATTACGCTGAGCGATATGAAAATGCATCACGTTTATAACCAAATGACTTCTAGTAAGTTATTTCTGTGTAAGCTCTCGTTTTTCTTGGATCTCTAGTTTTAATTTAGTTTTATCTTGACAGAGATAAATTGATTCTGAAATTTAAAATTTTGATCACATTTCAAGTTAAATATTTTAAAAGAACTAACCTATTTTTACTAAATAAAGATTACTATTATTATTACTGTTTTAAATTTATTTTAACTTCAATATGTTAATGTTAATAATTAATTTGTTCTTGTGTTTATGCATGTGGTTTAGTTATCAGGCTTGCTAATTCATTATGTATCAGATAAATTTAAATATTAATGACGTTTTATATGATAAAAATGTAGATTTCTCTCGTAGCCTTTAAATATGCTGTAGATACCTTCAGGGAGTGAGAAGTCTTATTACGATAGGATATATTGTGTAAGCCATGCAAGGTTCAATTTCACAATAAGCATTACATTTGACTTGCTGGCAGCCATGTTTCCTTGTTACCTTGGCAACAAATCAGCACTTTGAAAAAGTTGCAGGTAGATATTAATAATAACTCTCTGGCTATGTGGTTTGCCTCTTGCAATTGGTCGGTAATTTCTGTGTATCGTTTGCTCCGATTAAAGTTAATTTTTAATATTTATCGGATATATTAAATTGTAGTATTTAATGACAACTTTAATTACATGTGTCTTATGAGGTAGTCCCTAAAGATTATATTATCAGTTACTAACTATTTTGAATAATTGCCGATACATCTGTGACATGTGACAGCTGTGTAGATAGGATTCCACCAATCAAATTAATTGTTACTTGGGAGCTGGCTCAGCGGTGATGAAACACTTTTGAGATTGATAACACTATGGTAGTTTCTCGTCGTCAAAGCCGCTTGCTGTATAGTCTTCACATTCTGAACCCTACTTACTCCATGCTATAGGGACAATTATCTGTTGTTTTAATATATGTCATGCATAAAATGGAATATAATGGGCATTACTATAATTTTAATTGTGAGTATGAATAGTTTTTCATTGTGTATATTTTTAGTATAACTAGAGCTTTGTATCGATACTGCATACTTTATAGTCAATTTGAGATTTAAGCAATTATAAAGAGGCTAGCATAAAAGGGACATTAAGTCAATAATTTAATGTGGACAATTCGAGTATCTATCTTTGCACAAAGTGTTGAGTTTGCTGCTCTGTTTGCATAGAGTATAGTTTCCACAAATGAACACACATCTCTGCTAAGCGTACCGTTATGTATATGACAAGATAGAAGATGTGTAGCGAAAGGTATTCTATAGGGATTAAATAGTAGGCATCATTGATTAAGATCATAAATATTCAAGTTGGTCAGATGTAATTTCCTTTCCACTCCCCTGACGTTATTCATCTCGTAATTCGTTGGTGATTTTTTAGATTTATATAAAGTAGTACAATAGGCAAGGTAATGAAACCACTTAATCCTCTATGTTCTGCATATTTCAACTAATGAGTTAGATTGTTGCGATGATTGGGGAAAATGGTTGCATAGATTAGAATCAACACAGCGCCTTTGTATGTAGATTAACTTTAACTACACATGTTATAGCCTTAAGAAATCCCAATATATAATAATTTGCGCTGACTATTAATCACATGGATACGTTTATTCTACCAAGATAGAAATAATTTTTAAAGGGGGAATTGGTCATGTATTAATGACAATTTCATCAGTATGTTTCTTTCATTAAAAAAGTAATTTCAAATATATATTTAAAAGTATAGATTATTACATAAAACAAATGTATTTTTATTATTTATTTAATTCAAAAAAGTTTAAAATATATTAATTTAACATAAAAAGAGATTATTATACAAATTAAGTTTAAGTTTAGACAGTTAATAGTTTCTGCATTGACATTATATGATACTTATATCATTCTAAAATTATATAATTTTCTGTATATATAATAAACTTTAGGTCACATTTGGTACAATTTTAAGGTCAGGGTCATTGTTCATCGTCATTGTTTTAATCCCATTGGAATTCACAGAAAAAAAAAAAAATCATTGGATATATTTCACAAATATTAACTATTCATTAATTATTAAATCTATTTATTTTAATTGAAATTTTAACTTGGTCTTTCTTTGTTGCAATCATTTTCAAACATTGTGTTTAGCTTACTAGAACCGTCATGAGGGAAAATAATAAAATGACTAGATCATATTTCATGAATTACTGACCAATGATTAATTTTGACGTCGAGTGGCAGCTTTGTAAACAATTGATTGAGCGAAGAGCGCCCTGATCACGATCGCAGACCTAAACGTGGATACAACGAATGATACTGTATACCCAAACCATTACAAGGACTTAAGTACATTGCAGTAAACATACTTATTGATAATTACTGATTGATCGCTTCTCTCTAACTGGGTCAATCGAAAAATTACTCATTTTTTGTCATACATTATGCTAGCCACCAACTCTTGCTTTCAAAGTAATTATTATTTAATCAAACAAAAGGGAAATTAATTTAAACTCTGTCAATGTTTACATTTCCTTCTACTGTTAATGAGTTCACATTGTTTGAGGCTTCATACTCACTGTATTCCATCACCTTAACATGTTTTCCGTGGTACAGAAAATGTTGTTCTGATGTTTGATGATATGGAGTTGTAGATGTGGCAACAAAAATTCTAGGATTTGATATTTGATATGATGTTTTGCTGCACATTTTTTTTTTTATCTAATGGTTTTATTTCCTTTCTCTTTTCTTCCACCACCATTTCATCCTTCTACTGTATCCATCTTCCCAAGGAATTCATATTTTTGGGCAGTTGAATACCCAAAAATTGTATCCCCAATTTACAATTACCCTTGCATTCTACGATATATTTCTTTTCATGAATATCTATCACCCATTAAAAAAAAAAAATAAATTTGCCAGTCTTAATTATAGGAGGCGCTGTTTCTACCAATACTTCAAACTTTGACCTTTGTTTCGGTCTGCTTTACCGCGCAAGCTGGCATTATACAGTGGACCCTTTCATACACATCCGACCTAAACCAATAACAGCATCATAACGTTAATATGTTTAGGGTCTGATGTAGTCTAACGAATGCCGGCACTGTACCGGCGTTGAAGGGAAAGTACTAAAGCATTTGCGAATTTCTACAATATTCCTGTTTTTTTAGTTCTGTGTGAAAGGGGTTTACGACTCATTAAAAAGCATGTGCAGTGGTGTTCTTTGTCTGAAAAAATCGTAGCATTTGGTTTGGATTGAACCCACAGCCAGGAGGGTTGGTAGCCATGGTAACGTAGCTACAGTGCCATTACACTACTAAACCCGGTAGTCAAAACTCTTTAGAGTTACAGTATTTACAATAAACTATGATATTTCGCATGCTAAAAATGGAAGGCCAAGGTTTTTACTCGGGTAAGTTCAGCTAAAGTCACATGGCTTCCGGCTTCATAGGAATGATTTTTAACGGAGTCTACTGTCATGAAGACGTGGACCATGACCTTGAATGGAGATCATCAGAGTTATACTCATCTGATATTAAGCTACCATGTGAACATGGCTTTGGTGCACATTAATCTCACACATCTCATTATTACTGTTTTACTTAATTTGATGATTTATCATAAAGCAGATGTTAAAAATTATTAATTTCAATTTACAGATGCTTAATATTTGTGCTATGTTTTATCAAGATTGGATATAACAGGTGAAAGATAAGAAAATTATCCCAAGTTATTAAGTAAACAATATACAACATGGTGTCTACAGGATGTTAAAAAATTTCTAATGCAAGATTGCTTAGCAATAATTAGCTATTCCAGTATACAAATGGGTACCCATAAAAGTAGTGCATTCCTTCCAAAATCCTACAAATTTACTCAAAAGAATAAATTCGAAAATTTACTTTTTATTTTTTTGTTTTTTTTATTGGTAAAATAATAAACATGCATACAATTTTAGTTTTATTTTTTGACTACAAAAAATGTAAATTTATTGAGCTCTTTTTGATAGACCTAGACCATTTCTTTTATAATTCACTGTTGTTAACGCAAATAGGCCGTGTATTGTATCCATGTTACCGTAGCCATACTTTTCCCAGAAAGTATCAGTTTTGCACACGGCATAACTCTCTGCTCTTTACTATATTTATACTGTTCACAAAGGTAAATTAAATACATATTCATGCGCTTTACTTTTTAGGATCCACCCAAAAAATAAAATTTTGTGCTTATTTTGTAATTCCTTAAGTTTGGAAGTAATAAAATGATGGCAAATCACCATTATATTTATAAATTTGAATACAATGTAGTTAAATTTTGAATGTTTAGTTGTCTGAATTTTGATGGAATGTTCCTTTCCATGTAATCTTCATTTTGCATTTTTGTTTAATAAAGTAAATGAAGTAAATGTTCTAGCATTAATCAGGAATGTAAAATGTATTTTTATAGACATCCTAACTCGGTTGTCTAGACCAGTGATATATTTTTTTTATGAACACTTATAATGTATTCAGTCACTTACCATAAAATTTGAATAATTTATGACAAATGTTTGAACATTTCACAGATATTAATGACCATGTGTAAGGTTTTTCTGTTAAAACATACCCTCGGACAGAAATATAATTTTTTGTCGTTAAAATGTTAGATTAACTTTCTACATTACAGTTTTTCGTGTGACTTTTTGGGATGTTTTTACTAAAGTGACCATGATGACCATGTCCTAATTTGTTTGTTCATTTCATTTAACACAAAATCTTAGGCCCACACCTGGGAACTAGATCTTATATTTTGTCAAGTACCAGTAACTGTTAATACTGGCCACCAATTCATGGGTGTGAGGGAAAGTTGCTAAAGGGGTGGGCTAGCCTTTGTAATTTTAAATCCCTATTGAGAACTGTTTACTTGGTCTAAATTAACAGCATTGTTCATTTTCTGACCCAATTGTTCAAACTTTCTGAATGGGTGTGTACATTAGGAATGCTTGCTTTGTTTACTAATTAAAGACAATAGATTTTAATTCACTGCTCAATTAGTAACGGGTTGTTTATTGGTAACTGAATATTTAAATGAGTTTGGTTATTTACAACTTTAAAAGGCCGGTATGAATGTTGTGTTTACAGTTGACTTTATGCAGCTTTACTGGTAGGTCAGTCAAGATTAAATCTTAATTATTTTTAAGTAAGTTGTCTAAATTTGAGTTTGCTCTAATATCCCAATGACTTATAAGTCGTTTTAGCATTGAGTTTTCTAACTGTATGCTAAGTGGATAATTGAGACATTAATTTAGTTATATTTCATAGTGAATTATTTTTGGGGTTAGGGGGCATGCGTAATATAAGGGGATATGCAATTTGACGATTTTTTGTTTTCAATATTGGAAACATGGTTTTATTATTATTATTTTTTTACAGAGCTAAAGCAGAGCTATCAACATATTGTTTAAGGTGAGGGCCACCGTCAGATAGAGGTTTTAAAGTTTTAAGAAGTTCTTAAAAGTTAAAAAAAAAACCTCTTTGATCTATGGATTAAGTTATTTAGTTACTTTACTGGAACTTAAGCTAAAACCAATCATGTTTTTGAAAACATTTAAGTTTTTCAAACTATTTGGACTAGGGATTAGACATATTCAGTTACTGAATTTGGATTTTAACTGAAATCAAACATTCTGCTTAATGTTTACCATTGTAAACTAGCAAGGTTGTGTACTTGATGACTTTCTATTGTATGTCTAGTTTTGGTTTCTATCTGTTTAAAAAATGATATTTCAGGCGTAACATTAAGGATATTATATTACTGACCCCGTATAGAAAGACAGTGTTATATAATGTTTGTACTTATATCAATTACTCTGCTACATTTTTAAAAAAATTATCAGGAAAGCTTTTTCCTTATTGTATTACTTCAATATTGTAGGTATAACAGTCAGATCAAAATAGTTTCTTTTGCATTTCTAGTCATTTTATGCTTTTAAAATACTGTACATTTATCTGGGCGTCCATTATTCTGACGGCCTGACAACTGTTTATGCCATTGGTCAAGCATGATTGCCTTATAACGCGTTCTTCCGTACGCGTTCAAAAACGCTACTACATAAGTGGGCTCGGCGAAATATGTATCTACTGTCTATATTTTGTGCAAAATATGTGAGTATATCGATGATAAACAGACTCTGGTCTCTTGGGAGTGTCTTTTCCATCAGTTCCCATGCCGATTGCTATGTATAGCTTGCAGTTCTCTAGCTGAAATAATTTTGCGTTTTCAAAGTAGCCATATGGTAGATTTGTTGCCATGGTGATTTCCACTGTAATTATTCAGTGTCAAATTACCATAGAAATGTAGAATTTATAGTCAGAAATAATTTAAAATAGTTTGAATAATGAGTGAATATTTCTATAGAAAAATTTTACTGTCTCTACATCTACATCTAAAAGACCTTAAGCATAATAATATTGTATAACTATAATTCAACTTGAGAAAAAAAAAATAAAATGAAAATAAAGGTTTTTAAAATTCCACAGTGGTGTTTCCTGTGTCTACTTAGATATTCAGTACTGAAATATTGTATACAACAAATTATAGGTAATTCTGATCATAAATAATAATTTTGGATTTCTATTTTTAACAAAAATATTTTTTGAGGAAGTGTGTGTCACATGTTCTAAAAATTGAATAATAATAATGTACTAATTTAAGCATACCTTAGATAATTATAAATTTCCCACCAAAAATGATTCTAAAAATAATCTTGCTTATTTTAAAGAAGTATAAATTATGACCATTCCACAAGAAATTTGAGTATTTTAAATAAATTTACTAATGAGTTTGCACAGTTTTTTAATGCTAAATATTTTATTAACTAACCACTCGCAGCCTCGACAATTTTAATCATTATACAGTGTAAACAATTTTTAAATATATTAATTTGTATTCTTAAGTTATCAACCAGGAGCGGAAGTATTGATCCAAGATGAGTGTACCCGACCCTCCCCACCCGATCCTCCCCCACCCTTTTGACTTGGCAGGATATTATCTGTATCTGTAGAGACAAATTTTCCCGGTACTGACCCACACCTTTTTCCATTAATTTGCTGTTAAAATCCCACACTTGTTCTTGTTCACTTGACATCAGGCCTCCTCTTTCTAGCCTCCATAGATCCAACAATGACTTTAATATTACTTTAATGTTACAAGCAACTTAATTTCAATATAAATGTTGATGATTTTTAGTCATTTTCAAGCAACAATACATCTTATAATAATACTTAATAAAACAGATATTTTATTAAAATATGTTGAAGCAAGCATTCCAAAATCACTTTGTTATTTATAATACAATCTAATTATTATAATATTATTTAAATAAATTCTTGATTGATATTTTTTCTTTAATTTGTAAATCCAACGTTATCCTTGCTTTCAAGTTTAAGCGAGTAAGTTATTATTGAATGGCTCTACGCTTTCTTATAAATATTCATAACCGATATGCTTGATATTAAATAATGTCCGGGATTGCGGATCTTCTGCTAATTGTCTGCGTATTATATTGATCGTCTGAGCTTCGATCTCAAAAATACTTTTGCATAAAGCAGTTGAAATAATTTAGTTTCTAATTAATATTCTTGTAATTGCACATCTAAAATTATATAATGGATATGTATTTTGCAATTGATAAGAACAAATAAAGTTTGTCTAATTAAAACTATCCCTTTTGTAGGCCTAACTAATTTATTCTTACTCCAGTTATTTTTATCTGATGTTTGAATTAAATGAAAAAAAAAAATATCTGTTTCAAGTAGGCCTTATTACAATTTTGCATACTGTATACAGTGTTCTCCCCAGGATTGTGGTCAATCATGATGGGGGAGACTACAGCAGGTCAGCCCCAGCATGGTTGGGGCTGATCTGAGAAATTTTTAAAAATAATGACCTCTAGATGGCCGGAAATGGTACTCTCAGTTTGAAAAATGCCTTTAAAACCAAGATATCAAAATGAGGAAATTG